>APFE031689389.1:0-11331 GCA_000404065.3 Pinus taeda
ACTTATGCAAGAAAGGAAGCAGTTTGGTTGCAAAGATTGTGTTCAAGTATGGGGTTAGTACAGGAAGCTATAAGGATAGACTGTGCTAGCCAAAGTGCAATTTTCTTGGCAAGGAATCCTGCATATCGTTCAAAGACAAAGAACATTGATGTTCAATATCACTTTGTGAGGGATATGATAGAAGACAAAAAGGTGATGCTAGTAAAGGTGGACACTTTGAAGAATACTGCAGATGCATTGACAAAATCTATGAGCTCTGAGAAGTTCTCTTGGTGTAGAGAAACAATGGGTGTTTCAAGGCTGGAAAAATGACTAAGCTCTATTGTGGGCCCCTGTGGAAAGAAAACAACAAGTGGGAGAATGTTGGGTTGTGTTATATTCTTTCCACGACTAGCCCACGTAGCTAACCGGGGGTTAGAGGGGGGGGTGTTCACAGGGGGTTTGAGGTGTACCCATAACGCCATTTTATGGGGTCCGGGGCAGCACCCTGGAAAATTTTGGTTTTGGACCCTATGTTAGGTTGGGCATACCCACCTATGGTTTTGTGCATGATTTTCGCACATGTTTTTGGACCTAATGGTTTTCGGTCCATGGTTGGACGCGATGTTTTTCGGTCCATGGTTTTGGATGCTTCTGCATGTATAAGTATGTATTGTAACATTGAAATGAAAAATCAAGCTGGTAGCCCCAGTTTTGGGATCCAGGGGAAAATCTTTGTGTATATGTGTTTTATGTGTTATGCTCTCGCATTGTTCATTTTCTGTGTTTTAGAATTCGTATGCAAGTAATTTCTGTACGGGGTTAAAACCTACAATTTGCATATGCTATATTAGCATCTACAACATGTAATTTTGTCTTATGAATAAAATTACGATTTTTCCAAGTGGAAAAAAACTATATTAATTTCTATATTTTGTTTGTGTATGGTATAAATAAAAATTGTTATTTCTTATAATGTAACTGTTTTTATATGTATGAACATATATCAACGCTACATCATGGGCTTTACATAAGCATTCATTTTTTAAACAAACAAACTATAAGAATGCATGGTGATACATCAACAAATTGTAATATTTTAGTACATTAATGATTTGTTTTTTAAACTCCCCGATGAGGGTGAGGAAAGGAGAGGAGGATGTTCACAAGGGAATGTGTGGGTGCCTTTGGTAAGTACGTGGCTACAGAATGGTGGGTTGGCCTCACAACCCTCCCATATTACCTTGAGTATGAGAGATAGTAAATACTGGCATGGGAAACTTCAAGTCACATTGGGTCTTGTGGAGGGTGTTGAGCACATTAACGTTATGGAGGGTGGCAAAGGTGTTCAATGGTCATTCTGCAGTGGAGAGAGTTTTGGAGCATGTGTGTGGATCATTGGGAGAAGAGGAGGGTGTTACAGAAGAGCTCCAGGTCGGCCGAAGGGTCAACATTGTCGTAGAAGGTTTCGCCCTCGCTGGTGAGTGTGGGTAGCCGTCAATTGCGGAATTGGGCTTCGAAAGAGAAATTTTTCAAGGAACATGGTGTATGTGCATCTACCGAGGGTGGTTTGTTGTGGATTCTAGTTTGTTTGGTGTGGTTTCAGTCCAGGTCAATTTTGAATTCATCTTTGGTGGAGCAGGATTATTGAAGTGTGCCTCCCCAACCAATTCACAGGGTCATGGATTGCGGGGTAGTGCCATTGGCGAGCCTATCGTGGGTTTTGGTTTGCTGGAATTGTGAGGGGTCACTTTGGGGGGGTGTATGTTGCTAGTTCGAGGTGGGAAATAACTTTGTAAGTTATGTGTGCCCGACATCAAAGGGAGAGGAGGTTTAGCTAGAGCTGGTGGTCTTGACCCTTGAGTAGCTTGTTTGGGAGCTATTGGAAGTGTGGTTTTTGTCTCCTTTAGGTGGTGTCGGGGTTTCGAGCATGTGTCTAATTCCTCGCTCAGGGCAGTCCTCAGCCTAGGTGTCACTTAATTCGGGTAAGCCAAGTGTGGTTAAGTCCTGATCTTGGCTCAAGTTATTGTCTCGCAGTGGTGGAGGGACTTCAAAAGGTCTAAGTGCAGAGGGTTCGCGCCATGCAACTTTAGGAGGTAGAGGTGGTGGTAGATCGGAGCATTCCGGATGTGCGCAATCATCAGCTCGAGGTGGTATACGTGAGGGATCAATTGGGATTCGTGGCCGCTTAACTCCGCTCATTCTATAGCAAGGGGTTCAGTTCATCTTGGTGGTTCTAGGCATCGTGTGCTGGTGCGTCAAGGGGGGTGCGGTCAGCGATAAGGCTGTTGCATGGAGCACTACCGAGATGTAGTTCAATCAATTTTGGATCGTCTAGAAAATCCAGAGCAAGTTAGATAGGAGGAGCACACCAAATTGATAACAACTCTGAACAAAATGCATTATTTTCAATGTCATACTCGGGAGTGTGTTGTGGTGGTCTGGCGCAACCAAAATTTGTTATCAGAAAAGGTCGAGAAACTGGAAGCCCAGATGACCCATCTCGAGGAGCATGTCCAATGCTCCTTTCTTCCTCCGCCACTTCTTGGTACAACTCTAGACAACCCAGCCTCCATCACCTCTAACGACCAGTATGGATACAGGTTTTGTATATGTTATGTTTGTTTACTAGGGCCTATGACCTTTGAAATTGTTGGCTGAGTCTCTCTTTGTTTTTTTGTTTCCTTGCAATATGCTTTTGGCGGTAGTCAACAAACCTGGTCAGGGTGAGACTACGTGTGTTTTTCCTCTGATGTATTTCCTTTTGAAACTATCAATAAAAATTTGACTTACAAAAAAAAATCGCTTTTTAAACAAATAGATTATAAGAATGCATGGTGATACATCAACAAATTGTAATATTTTAGTACATCAATAAAAAATTATGTTTTTTTAAATAATATATAATAACGCACATTAAAAAATAATAAATTACACCAAAAATGTTTAAGATTAAAATGTTTTTTAATATACATATATTTCTTTATTATATTAAGTTTAATTTTATCTAAAATATAACACTTTCTAATATAGTTAAGCATAATATATATATATTTCTTTCTTTCTTTCTTTCTTTCTTTTATATGGTTCAACAATATTATGTTTTATTGCCAATTTTACAACTTCTACTATATAATTATATATGTATATATAAATGACAATAAAATTAAAGATAATTGTTGTTATTTAATTTTTCTATTTTATTGAAATAATAGATTTATATTATAATGATTTATAAATGAAAAAATTTATATAATGAAACGTGTATGGTATAAATAAAAAATTAACATACATAAATGAATATGTTAATTTATATCTAACTTTCATATTTTATTAAAATATTACACTTATATTTTATTATCTATAAATTATAAATTATATTAAGTGTGTATGGTATAAATAAATATTAACATATCATAATTGTTGAAATAAAGATAAAAATAAAAAATGAAAAATTTATTATAAAAAAATCATGTTCATGTAAATTAGCACAACACCACGCCCAACATCCTCCCAAAACTAACTTAACGTGTATTGGTCTCTCATTAGTTGGACATTTAGAGACAACATTATATTAGTGCAGGAATTTTTTTTAAAAGCAAATAGGCTTTAGCCTTTAGGATTTTATTGTTTTTCTATTTTTTGAATTACGAACCTCTTTGAATTTTGTGTGATTTCATAATGAACTTGAAACGAATTTCAATAAAATTTTAGATGAATTTCATGAAATTATTGATGTTCGTGTTTGACTTGAGATTTGTGAATCTCATTGAATATATTCTCCCATCAATGAAATTTTATAAACTTCAAACTTAATCAATTTTGTTTGCCCAACCCAATGACTTAGATGCCATCCAATTAAGTATTCATTTTTCTTTTATGATATTTGTTATTTAATATTAATAAATTCTAATAATGTATCTTTATGATTTTCTTATTACATTAATTTAATTAAATGTACAATTACTAACTAAATGTTATTGTACACTCAATTGCACTAGCCAAGATACCCAACAATGAAGAACGACATGCACAAATGTTCTAGTGAATGTTGGAAAACAACACAAATAAGCAAAAACCAAAGGTTCCTAAGGTTTCCATTTAAAGATTAATTTTGTGCAAAGCTACCTCAACTATTTTGCATGGGTCACCACGATTGTTTCTTTGATAGTCGTGCAGATCCATGGAAGTGACATCTTTGTAGCCCGCGGGCCAAATTACATTAAATTAGAGACCCCCTACTATAAGGACAAGGTTAACTCAGTCTCAAACCACTACACCAATGAAGTAGCATTAAGGAGCCTCCAAAGGACTCCCCTTGTCTCCCATTAGATCACTGAAGGATCAAATCTCATAAATGAGGCAAGGGGAACCAAGGCACAAGCTTTGGCCTTTAGTATATTTTAGGCCAAAACAAGAGAGAAACCTAAGCAAAGTTATGCTGCCAAATTATATAGCCAAGTAACATTTCTTTGTGTTCATAGAGCTCACCATTGTGAGCTCTCATGGAACTTATTTTAGGAAAGATTATTCTTACAAGGAGAGGGAAAAGGGAATTTCCTTTAGAAGAGTTATAAGGCCCATTTCCCTGTAAATTCCCATTAGTGTCTTTGGGATAATTTTTAACTCTTTTCACCAAGCACTAGAGAGAATTATTGCTTCCCTACCTCTTGTGCTTTTTTGTTTTGTTTTTCTTTGTTATTGCCTTGTAACTATTGATATTGTTTATATTTAGTTGCATTGTGCATTTCTCTATGTGTTTATCTTGCTAGTCATTTGTTTTTTGGCTATATGTAGGGAAAGATAACCTTGTGATAGATTGGATTTGTGGTACACCATTGCACCAAAAGACAAACAACAAAGTGGCGACTCCACTTTCTTTTTCTTTCTTCTTTTTGTTGTTTGTAGGCTTTCTTCACATCTTTGTTTCATTTCATTTTTTGTGTTAATTCCTTGTACATCTAGTTTAGGCCACCTCTTGAACTTGTGTGTGCTGGAATTTGACTCTTTTTTTTTAAGCTGGTATGTGTAGTTATCGAAAAAAATAATTGCAATGATTTCCCTGCGACTATCAACAATGTACCTACACAGGTGATCCAAAATGGATTTTGGATAGACTCCTAAGTCTAAGTGGTCCTCACAGAGGAAAAATGGAAGTCCAAGGAAGTTCTTGGAAATAGCCCCATTGCAGAGATCTATTCCTTCTGAATCTACTGCAACTCGAATGGGCTAAAATGGACTTAGGATGCAGAAGTTATCGCATGCAGAAGATGCCCAGTTTCTTTGAAAAAAGAGGCAAAAACCCTTAAAAATGGAAAAGAACCCTTAAAAAGGGAAATCGCATCGGAAAAAGACAAAGGGATGGACTTAAGCGGAAGCGGAAGAAACTCCGATCCACCGATCTGATCGAATGAATCAGAGGCAGACATACATGCAATATCAGAACCCTGGAATCGACGATTACGATCACGCCATATGTCGATCGCCAATTATCGGATCGACGAATCAGCATCAGCAATGCACAAAACCCCTGGGCCATGTGCGGCGTGATATGCGATAAGCGATTGCGATGAGCAATCTCAGCCGTCGAATCGCGAAAGGAACGAATGGCCAGGATTGAATCAGCGATTGGTGATTGCCGAACCCAACAGATTTCATAAGCGCAGTCTATAAAATTTGAGATCGGGAAATCTAGATTTCTGTGTATTAATATTTTTCAGTGAAAATCCAAAAATACAAAGAAATGATGCTCGAAGCGATAAAACGGACCCAAAGGGAATTTATAAGCCCGATTGCAGATATTTTGAGTTCTGTAACAACGAATTTCAGGCGGGCCTCAAGCGGTAAATGGTTTTGGGCTGGTTCCGCTTGATCCCATAGGCTGGTTGACACGTGGCTGGCAGAGGAGAGAGGAAAACCACCCTTTCAGGCGGGTAACCTCCATATCTTTAAGCCACCCAAAATTGCATATCAATCGTTGGATCTGAGATCCCGTAAATCGATGTTGGATATTGCAATAGCAACCAAAGGCGGACCCGATGTGATAATAGGACGGATTCGATAAATTTTGAAGTTCGATAGAAAGCAAATTAACGGGTTTTTCACAGATTTCACCTGTAATTGGGATTTGCCCAAGATACTAATGTGATGCAATTTAACGCCTAATGGCAGACCCGATAGGGATTTAGGGGCGATTGAAGGAGTTTCACGTCGAAATACACGTCCAATAGTGTATTTTCTGGAAAACTCTGTGTAATGGATTTTTTCTCAGCTTTCGGATTTTCGCCTATGAAACGGCCCCGATTCCTTCTGTAAATGCTCCTGATCATCATGCCATGCTGTAACAGGCATTTCTATAGGCAACGATGGATTTTGAAGCGATAAAGCCACAGAGGGACAATGAATCGCAGAGAAATGGCCAAGGAAGCCAAAAAGTCAGGAAGATGCCTCAAAAGAGCCAAAGAGCACGATTGAGAGCATAGAGAGAAGAATAAGTCGAAAGGGGAAGTAGGAGTTGAAAAACTACTACGTAGAGCAGCTGGGGGAGCCTTTGGGGTCACTTGAAGTTCAAGTGAAAAGCCAGAGAGCTGAAGGTTTCAGAAAGCCAAAGAAGCCAGAGCTGAAGAGCCAGAGCCAAAGCCAAGAGCTAGAGCCAGAGCCAAAAGCTAGAGCAAGAGCCAAGAGCCAGCAGCCAAGTGATTCAAGAGCCAAGGATAAATTGGTGTCTAAACCCATTGTTTCCTGTGTAAAATAGTGGAGTTGAGCCAAGAGCTTGTAAAAAGGACATTGCCATAATCCCAGAGAGCCTAGTTGAGTTGACTAGAGCTCATAGAGTTGTAGCCCAAGAGTTTTGGGTGAACTCCTAATTAAATTGTTGTTCTGTGCGTTTTGTGTTATTGCTGCATTGTTTACTATTATGTATATGTTGTATCAGTATAACAACATATTATTAAAAGCACATGAACAGTTCTAAAATAGAAATAAGCATACACCTTATTTTCAAGCACATATTTAATTCCCCATTGGTTAATCATACAGACTTGGGAATATTTAAGCTTTGGGAGTGGGAGAGGTTCTTGTAAGTTAGACAAGGAGCCTAAGTGCCCCATTTTCAGATCAGGTGGTATCAAAGCCTAAGAATGATTAACTGCACCTTCAAAGAAGGGTATATCAGAATGCTTGATTGACAGAGCAAAGATTGCTTTTCTGAAAGGTGTTTAAACAGTCAGAGGTTGATTGTATGCTTATTTGAAGACTGACTATTGTTTGAGTTTGCAGTCTAGGAAGGACAAGAAGGAAGAAGGACCTCAAGGAAATCCTTGAAGAACAAGAGGTTTGTTGCAAAAGGTTGTTGGATCAAGCTCTTTATTAATCTTGTTTGAAGTTCTTTTATTCATTGGCATAATGACAACTTCTACAAGTGAGTCCTCGAATTCTTCTTTCTTCATCACAAGACTCTTTGATGAAGGCATGAAGCAATATTTGTCCATCATGATGGATATGGTGAGAGAAATGTATGAGGATGGAAGGAAGAGCAGTTGAATTCCATGAAGAAAGAGAAGCAGTTGCTTTCTGACAAATTGAAGGAAATGGAGAGGCAAATTAATATTGCCAATATGAACCTGAAAAGGATGCATGAGTTGGAGACCCAGCTCTTTGTTGCCCAAGAATCCCTAATCAAGTATCAGCTTGAAGAAGAGGTAAACCATTCTAGTTTGTCTTCAAATTCCTCTAAGAATGCTTATATTGGTTCTTTTGAAAAACATACTAAAGGCATAGGTTCCAAGCTAATGTCCAAAATGGGCTATGAAGGAAAGGGCTTGGGAAAGTGATCTGGAATTGATTTAAGACAGTTAATAAGGTATAACAGACTCATGTGCATAGATGTGCCTATGTTACTTTATGCAACAGATCAATAAGATTGCGAAGTACACAAGCAATGAAGTAGTTAAAGAAAACATAACAGGCAAACATATAAACACAACAAGTTTAATAAGGAGTTCACCTAATACTCCTGGGCTACGTCTCCCGGTCCAACCTTCAGTGTTGGCCTCTCTATTATGTTTTCAAAGAAGAGTTTTACAACAGTGAGCTCAATTTGTGTCTCCCTCAATAGATACAAATCAGCAGGACTGTACTTAGATCCCCCAAGTCTCTGGAGTACACAAACTCTTCTTACTGACTCTGGACCTATATTGATAGCAGTAGTATGAGCCCAATCTGAGACTCACACATGACAGGCACTGATGAGCCACATAAATGGGTAATTATATGGGCTCATTTTGCCTCCTAACATAGCTAAATCAATCATTCTCTTAGCTTATTGCATGTTTTTTTATTATATTTATGCTTATGGAGTGAGTTGGGTCAGTTATGATGCCATGAGGTCTAATATGTGTTTAATGCAAATTTTTATTGAATTTTGAAGACAAATTCAAAGATTCAATGGACAATTAGCAGCAATAATTTGAAGTGGACAAAGGAGAGGTTTTATAAGAGGGAATCCCCCTCATTTATTACTCCCCACTTCGAATTCCCCTTCATGCAACTCGGAGTACAAACAGTCAAATCAATGCACTAGGAGGCAACCGAGCAAGTGGAGGATAACTTATGTTTATCTCAAGTTTTGGGAGCCAAGCCTCCCTGATTTTAAGGAAGTTGTTGGGAGCTTCAGTTATATAAGTAGAGAGGCCTAGGGCCTCACTAGGGTCGAATTTTTGTTGAATTTTTGTTGCAGTTTTGCTCTACTCAACTTGGAGCTTACTTTTGGTGACAGTTTCATGTAATCCTATTACTATTTTGATAATAAAGATGGGATTCTTCTTGAGCTAGCATTGAGTTACCTCAGAGGGTTGAAGCTCTTGGGTTAGGGCCCAATCCAAGCAGGCAAGCTCCTCTTGTTTGTATTTATATGCTATGTTTCAGTTTAAGGATTAGTTGATGTCAGATGAATTTCTTTCTTGGTTAAGAATAGGTTGCTTTTGGTGATTCGGAAGGTTGTTTCCATTTGTGTTTTTTATAGCAGGTTAGCAGTGATAGAAAGAAGATTCAAAAGGCTAGCAACAGTGCCTTGGCCTCTTTTCCTCCCTTTGGGACTATGAACCCTCTTGTTGCCCCAAAAACACAGATTTTCCTTCTCCATAGGATTTCTAATGTTTGCAGTTTGTTAGAAGGTTAATGCTTTGCTTTAGTTCTCTTCCACCATGCTCATTTATGTCTTTGCAATAAGTCATCTTCCATGCTTTCTCTCCTTGTAACATATTTCAGCATTTCTTTCCACATCTCATAATTTAGATTAGCTTGATGCAAAATTCTTTTTTTTTTATATACTTAATTTCCTTGCTTGCTTGATCTCATTGTTTGACTGTCAGTTCTTTTGCAGTAGATCTCTTCTCACATTAGGTTAGCCTATCAGCCATCACATTCTCTCCCTGATCCATGCCCTACAGGTCGCCCAAAATTCACCTGAAATCTGCCTTAGTTTTCTGCATTTTCCATAAGATTTCTTCCTTTCTCCCGATCATCTTTCCCTCTCCTAGTGATCCTTGGTGAACCCTAGGCACCCTAACACATCATCCCAGCCTTCATCTACTCTTTCCACCCTTTTTCCCACCTTCAAAACCTTCAAAACTGCTCTCGACATCCTCCTATAGACCTCCTGTAGATCCCCTGTGTCCTCTTGTAGATTTTCTTGTAGGCTTTATTTTGAAGGCCAAGTGTGGGAAAAGCATTCAGAAGGCCACCCAAGCCCTCCTAGGACCTGTTAACACTCCAAGAAACTCTCCTAGGTTGTAGCTCGGAGATGTTTGGTAACATATAAATTCAACTTATTTGTTGCAATGGATGAATGGAAGGATGTTGCTTGTCCAAGTTAGATAACCACTTCTACTTTGTTTCACACCAGAAATGCGTGAACACCCCCAGACTACAAGGCTTTAGACCACCAACTACTCACAGTTTAGAGATAAGGTGAATATGGAGAATACTGACCACACCTGCAGATGCATAAGACCATGTGATGGTCGGTTGCAACCAATAAGAAGCCTGTAAATCTATTCTACTAATGCACAAACAGGATGACAGTTTTCTGACACCAAATAGAAAGAAACATGGATAACCTATTCAATGATACATTCAACAATCTAACACATGGATAGGATGACAACTTTCTAGTGCTAAACCTTAAAGATGAAGAATACAACATATCAGGCACAACTTAGAGCAGAGAGAAAGTGGAAAGTGAGCAGTGAATAGCAAAAGAAGCTTGTATTAGCTGAAAATGAAGACGAGACACTGCAAGTGGAAAAATATCCATAGTCTCCAGAAGTTGAACCTTACATCAAAACATCAACCATCATTCCTGATTACATCTTGTTTCTGGGTATTTATAGAATTTCATTACAAAGGCACTTGGTCGTCTAGGTATGGAGGGGTCATAATTGACCACCAACTGCATTTAACTACCTGATGGAGTCTCTGAACATGCTTGCTTGCTTCAGTGAGTGAATCTGATCCATTCAGGTGTTGTGCTGTCCTCTTAGGTAGCTGGAGTGTTTGTATCAGTGTAGCTCCATAACTGATAAATATCGTT
This sequence comes from Pinus taeda, assembly GCA_000404065.3. Taxonomy (NCBI): domain Eukaryota; kingdom Viridiplantae; phylum Streptophyta; class Pinopsida; order Pinales; family Pinaceae; genus Pinus; species Pinus taeda. The sequence goes on from APFE031689389.1 coordinate 10,571, forward strand.
ACAAGGCATGCCTGTACCTTCTCTCCCTTAGCCATATTGTCTGTTGAATGTGGTTGTTAGGGTCTGTCAGTGACTGATAATGGCGAGCCGATCACCTTCTTCCTTCGGGCAAATGGAGCAGTCAAAGGACATGGGTTGCATGGTTGAACGGACGGTTGAGATGACAGGGAAGGATGATCGTCGAATCGGGAGAACAAACGACCGAGATGACTCGACGACGTTTGTCAGACGAGGTGGGAGCGATTGATTTTAGGTTGTTAGATCTTAGGCAACCAGATCTAACAGTGATCGGGCGATGAAGTTGTGCGGGAGTTGAATGAGCGGTTGTTTAGGTTAGGCAGTAAACAGTATTGATTGCACTACCTTTGAGCATAAAGCGGTAAAAGGATAGGGGTGTGCAATCCCATTCATCGATCGACACGTAGTGGCGGATGAGAGAGAAAAACCGCTCTCGTCACGCGCTAATGTTCGATTGGGTTACAGGTGCGGGGAGAGAGAATGTCGTCGGATCTTGGTGGAGATGATCGAACGGTTGGGAAAAGGGCGCACAGGTTGCTTTATCGGGCATGACGAGAGCCGTTGGATCGGCGGGGAAGATCAACGGCTGAGATGAGGCGATGGGTTTACAGAGGCACAAAGGCGTATGGTAGGGTTTTTTGAGGGTTTAGACTTTGCACTCAGGGCTCAAAGTAAAAGGGATTTATGTCGGGTTTAGAGGAAAAACAAAAGAAACAGAGGTGAAGGGGAGAATGAGCGAGGTA
>APFE031689402.1:4946-66507 GCA_000404065.3 Pinus taeda
ATGTTTTATTCATTGATGATCACTCCAGGAGGACCTAGATTTATTTCTTGAAGACCAAGAGTGAGGTCTTTAAGCGGTTTTAGGAGTTTAGAGCTCTTGTGGAGACACAGACAGGTCGGAAGATCAAGTCCCTGAGGTCGGACAATGGGGGAGAGTACACCCTTGGAGAGTTTGTTGATTATTGTGTGGATGCAGGCATTAGGAGGGAGTTCACTGCTCCTTACAACCCCCAGCAGAACGGGGTTGCGGAGAGGAAGAACAGATCCATCGGAGGGGCTTCCAAAGCCATGTTACATGATCAGGGGTTGCCATTGTTCTTATGGGCAAAGGCCTGCAACACAACTGTTTATTTGCAGAATAGGAGTCCGCATCGTGCCTGGGGGAACATGACTCCGGAGGAGGCTTTTTCTGGGAAGAAGCCTGATATTGGTCGTCTCTGTATCTTTGGGTGTATTACATACTCCTACATACCCAAGGAGAAGAGGACCAAACTAGAGCCCACCACAGAGAAGGGTATCTTTGTGGGCTACAGTGAGACCTCAAAGGCCTTTCGGGTTTACATTCCTGCATAGAGGAAAGTTGTGTCAGGCGGGATGTGAAGTTCGAGGAGGACAGGGCCTTTAGGAGGTCACGGGAGTTAGAGTATCTGGATTAGCCAGACCCTCAGCAGCAGTTGAGTCAGTCGCAGGGATCCAGTGGGCATGGATCAGGAGGATCCGGAGGTACATCTATGAAGATGTCAGGTCCGTCAGTGAGTAATGGCTCACCGAGCCAGAGGGGTTGTGCTCCAGGCAGCATGCAGAGCAGTCCATAGAGCAGTTCACTAGGGAGTCCACTGATGGACAGTTCACATGGTACCTCAGCTTCTATAGGTTCAGGTGCAGGCAGGAGGACAACAGACAGACAGTCAGGAGTTCATGCTCTTGATGATGATGAGGAGGAGGAGTTTCATTATCCAATGGGAGAAGTATGCTCAGGGAAGAGGAAGCCCAAGTGGCTTTAGGACACCTTGAGAGATGCCACATTTGTTGCTGAGCCTAAGAGGCCGGTCAGAGAGAGTAGACCACCTGAGAGGTTTTGTAGCTATATGGCAATGACTACCAACATCCTTGACTCTGAGCCTTTTAGCTATGAGGAGGCATCTAGCTAGCAGGTCTGGAGAGAGGCCATGTAGGAGGAGTATTCTTCTATCATGAAGAATGATGTTTGGGAGGTGGTGCCGAGGCCTGAGGGCAAATCTGTGGTTACTTCCAGATGGCTTTACAAGGTAAAGCATGCTGCAGTTGGCAGCATTGAGAAATTCAAAGCGAGGTTTGTGGCTAGAGGGTTCTCCCAGGTAGAGGGAGTTGATTATGAGAAAACCTTCGCTCCCGTGGCTCGATATACTTCGATCCGCTCCATTATATCGATAGCAGCAGAGATGGGTTGGAAGATCCACCAGATGGGATGTGAAGGTTGCATTTCTCAATGGCTTCATACAGGAGGAGGTGTACATTGAGCAACCACATGGCTTTGAGGAGCATGGGAAGGAGTCCCATGTGTGCAGACTGAAGAAGGCCCTTTATGGCCTGAAGCAAGCTCCCAGAGCTTGGTACTCCAGGATAGATACATACTTGCAGGGGATGGTTTTCACAAAGAGTGAGGCAGATCTGAACCTTTACTATATTGTGATAGGTGAGGAGCCTCTCATTCTGGTGCTGTATGTGGATGACTTGGTCATTACAGGTGCAGAGAGACTCATAGAACACTGCAAGAGAGATCTTGTGACGGTGTTTGAGATGAAGGACATCGGCTTGATGCATTACTTTTTGGGTTTGGAGGTGTGGTAGGAGGAGGGGATTTCTTCCTGGGGCAGGGGAAGTATATTGTGGACATCCTTGGAAGATTCCACATGGAGGATTGTAAACCCATGTTGACACCGATGATCACCAACTGGAAGAAGCTTCATGCTTCAGATTCCAAGTTGGTGGATCCCACATTGTACAGGCAGCTGATTGGTTCCTTGATGTATTTGGTCAAAACTAGACCAGATATTTGTTTTGCAGTCAACACGATGAGTCAGTTTATGTGTGAGCATAGGAAGGTTCACTGGGTGGCTGCAAAACACTTTTTGTGGTACTTGCAGGGGACAATGGATTATGGTCTGGACTACAGGCAGGGGGGATGGAGTGAGATTGGCAGGTTATATTGATTCTGATTGGGCAGGTTGTTCTTCTGATAGGAAGAGCACTTCAGTGCACTGTTTTGGGTTGGGTTCGGCAGTAGTGTCATGGTTCAGCCAAAAGCAGCAGTCAGTAGCATTGAGTTCAGCAGAAGTAGAGTATATGGCAGCCAACCTAGCTAGTTGTGAGGCCATCTGGCTTCGCAAGATGTTGTTTGGCTTATTTGGTCAGCCGTTGAGACCTTCAGTGATTTACTGTGATAATCAGAGTTGCATTAAACTCATGGAGAATCTAGTATTTCATGACATGTCAAAGCATATCGGGATCAAATATCATTTCATCAGAGACTATGTTTAGAAGGGAGTTGTGAAGCTTGAGTATATTCCCACTGATGAGCAGTTTGCAGATATTCTTACCAAAGCCTTACCACGGGGCAAGCATGTCTACTTCAGAGACAAGATGGGTGTGGTGAGGGACACCTTCCTCGGTAAGAGGGAGTGTTGAAATGTGGTACTGGAGGACAGGTGGTTCCCTAAGGCTTTGATCTTTGGCCTAGGGAAAAGTGTCCAAAAGAATTTAATTTTTCTCCTAAAGTGACTTTATAATTTTTATAAAGTCAAATCTAATTTAAAAGTGACTTTAAGTGATAAAGATACTAAGTCTAATTTTAAGTGACTTTTATAAAGTCAATGAAAAATTAGAAAGGAAAAGTGACTTTGGAAATAAATGACTAAGTGGGTCTTTATTAAAGTGGGGTGAATTAAAAAATAGAAAGTGAGATTTAAATGAGCATTTAATCTCAGCCCTAGATCTCAATCTATTTCAACCATTGGATTTAGGGATTCCCCAAAAGTCACTTAGGGTTAGATTAAAGGAGGGAAAGGAGGAAAAGGTCATATTATTCTTTCATGAGCAGATTGAGAGAAGGAGAGCTAGCGAGCAAGGGAGATTTCTGGACAGTGAGGAGAAGGAGGCAGCAGCTTGGCACACATTCCAAGGCAGCATTTTAGCAAGTCCGTACAGCTGAGTTAGCACACAGTGAAAGACACGATTTTCTAGAAAGGCCGTACAGCAGTTTTGGTTTAGATTCCAAGGAGGCCATACAACAAGTTAGCACAGAAATCGAGGAGTAGAAAATCTGAAGTTTGCTGGCACGTTTTTCGAGGGAGGTCGTACAACGAGTGGCTGTACCTTGGCACACTTTTCTTGGCAGAAATCCGTACAGCTGTGTAGCTGTTTTTCTCCACAAAAATCGAGGAAAACCGTACAACAACATTTATGGCAGCTTGCACGCTTTTCTAGGCAGTCCGTACAGTAGCATTTAAGGCTGAAATTTGGGCACAAAAATCGAGGAGGCCGTACAACATTTATTGCTGTTCTGTTTTGCTGTTTGCTAGTTTTTCCAGTTGGCTGTGAGGCACGGAAAACGAGATAAGTTGTAAAAGTTTGCTTGCTGATTTTTTGCTGAATATTTCTCACTGTAAAAAGTTTTTTTCTAGAAATAAGGAGCTTTCAAATTGGTTTTCCCCAAGAGTTGTAGGGGTTTTTTCAGGGTCACCTTGACCAAAAATCACTGTGTTTAAATGTGTTGAATGGGTGTTTGTATGTGCTGATATTTATTTATGCATCTTCCAACATTCTGTAATATTTCCAGAATTTGTGTTTTCAGCAAAATTTATTTTCCAATTGTTGAATGTATGGATATGGGAAAGGACATTTAACTATTTTGGAGAAATAAGGTGAAACTGAAACCGGGGTGGGAAATGAGAAATTTCTACACTTGTGTATTTTGGAGGGTATCCGATCCCTATATATACTGGCCATGGATGCTTCTAGGAGGGGGGCGACATGCTAATGGGGTATGGGGTCGACCCTCCAAAATTTGAAATTTTGAATTTCAAAATTGAAAACTTAAACCCCCTTTTTGTAGCCGACTTTTCCTCCAAACAAATTGAATAATTTCTTCAAAGATAATCCTTCTTGGCCAACCAATGTGGGCTAGGAAAATTGAAAAATTCTTATTTTAAGGGGTTAATAGACCCATCATAATTTAATTAAAAATTTGAGATCAAATGCCACTAATAAACCAAACATCAAGCTCCCTGTAGCGTCTCCTTTGGGGCTTCTTGATCAGAGAATGGGGCTCGCATATCTCGTCAACTATGAGAGTTATGGATCATGTCACCTACCGTTGGAATCGATACGACAAGGAGAATCAAATGAAGATGGTCTTGAGTCGAAGAACACTGATCTTCCTTGTCATTTTTGTCATTTAAGGCAGGGATTCTTCTGGCTACTACTTGGATTGACATCAATGACAACCAGGTCCCAACAACCTTTTGAATTATCTCTAACAGAGTTCCAAAAATAAATTATGCAAGCTTGAAGTGAACATACTTTAGAAACTCTGGTTTGTTGACCAACCTTCCTCCTGATATAACTTTGAAATTCATCCACAGCTGAGTATGAAATTTTGGCCTTTAGTAGCTTGATATGTCTTCTTTGCAATACTATAGGTTTGAACAAATTTTGATATCCAGATAGAAAGCTATGGTAACTTTACTAAATCTTTCCGATTTTGGACTTTTCAGGATAGTGATTTTGTATTAGTGATTTATTTTCTCTCCAATGCAACTAATAACGCTCAGTTTGGGTTTCAGTAGTTTCAAACATGCCTGTTTTACTAAGAACACTTGTTCAAGGCTAGTCAAAAGCCCTAATTTCCATATCTTGTATTTCTGAAAGATAGTGAATTAGAACTTAAAATTTTTACCACAAGTTCTTTGCTATGTCTCCTTGGTTCCCAAAATTTTTGTTTATTGAAACTTCTTAGAGAAAAAGTTTTAGCAAAAATACCAAGATTGTTAGGATATTGAGAGAGGCCCTGGAGATTGAGAAAAGGCCGAAGAACCTTAATAGGGATGATGGCTGGAAGATTAGCAGTTGCTGGGTCCCAGCCTTGTCTTCCTAGCCTCCTCATTCCCTCATTTGTAAGGTCTCGGGTTGGTCCTTTTTCCCTTTGGTCATTATAGTATTTTTGATATATAGTCAGTTTTTAGTCATTATTTGGTTCTCATCCTTTAATCTTAGCGTCCTTAGAGTATATTGTAATAAGATAATTTGTTCCCTTTTTATTATCTTAGTTATCTAATATTATTCGTCCTATTATTAAAATCTTTATTAAATTACTTGCGAGCCTATTCTCTATTTTGGTTTGGAATAATAATATTCAAGAAGTAATTTAATAGATTAATTTTGATAGGCTTGATATATATAAATAATATATATATATATATATATATTTCATATATATTTGATTTCTATAAACGAATAATATCATCCTATAACAGCATAGTATAATGTTAGATATATGAATTTATTAATAAACAATTAATGAATCATTATGTGAATTTATACTAATGAACTTGATAATAGTTATATACAAATATAGAGTAGTTGATAAACAATTAAATTATGGAGATGATTTACCAACCATTATATTAATCGTGTTATTAATTTATAATATAATTAGTTTTAAATTAGTTTATATATTTTAATAGTTCATATATTAGAAAAGGTTGAATATATTTTTATTCTATTTTATACTAAACTACCCATTAGCATATGGAATTAGTTAGAATTTGAACCTATATAAGTAATAATATATGTACCTAATTACATGGGTATTTTAAATAGTATTTTTGGAATAATAAATAAATTAATAAATATAGATTATTTAATAAATATGAACTATTATATAAATTATTAAATTGTATCGTGAGATAGCTTATAATTTATTAATTTACTTTCAAACTAAGTAATAATATGTTATTAATGGGTTTTTTATTTAAATAGTATTATTGGAATAATAAATTAATTAATAAATATAGATTATTTAATAAATATGAATTATTATATAAATTATTAAATTGTATCGTGAGATAGCTTATAATTTATTAATTTACTTTCAAACGGACCTTTAGATTCGAAATGATAAAATTATTATTAAATAAATATATGAATGTACCTATAATATTATTTTAATTTGAATTGGTTCGTATATATATATTCATTTATTAATAAACAATTACATAAACAAGTGTATTTCTAGCGGGTAAGAATATTTTAACTATATAATTTACCTAATTTAACAATTTTCTAAGAGTAATAGTAATTAAATAATATAGCAAGAATATTATTTATTGTCTGGGGTCATAAGGTCAGAAGTAGCAGTTGTCAATATAGCCGTTGGAGTCTCTGCCATACTATTTAACAAGCTAAGCTGGATCGGTCCTTCAACTTGTCGTGACGATGAACCACACTGGTTGGTTCGAAACGCGTCGACAAATGATTTTGTATGTGATTTCGCCAAAATTTCTCTAACAATATTATGGATCACATAAGTCTAAATTCCTTAATGAAACAAGGGCTCAACCAAGCCACCAAAAATATGTATCCTTCATAAGGGGGCTTATAAAAGATAAGAACTAAATCTAAATCTAAATCTAGATGCATACCCATTTACTAATGTAGAAAGATAAAACAAACTACTCTAACTCGATATCTAGGAGATAACTCCTAAATACCAAGTGCAAGGAATTAAATATGATGGTGTTTTAACATGATTTTTATGATAAATATCTAGTTTCTAAAATAGTTATAAAAACTAATTTTATAAGTGAAAGACATATCATGTTTAGAAATTTAAAACAATGAAATATGAGCCATTAAAACTTGGAAAAAGTTCACATAATTTCAATCACAATTAATTCATTTATTATGGAAAATTTATGAGAAAATAGTTACTTGGAAATTTGTTCAAATACAAGAGAAAATTGAGAATAAATAGTTAATATATAAAATATTAGATTAGATAGCTAATCTAGTAGACAAGAATTCACATATTAAACGAAAGTACAATACATGGAACTATTGATACAAATTTGTCATTAAATGAATAAGATATTAATAGCAAATAAAAGTATATGAAAATACAATCTTAAACCTTTATTTCTTGCTCTATTTTACAATGGATCTCTTCAACAATCCTCCCAAGACTTTCAACTTTTCCACCTGAAAAAAGTACCACAATAGTGAAAAATCTCTCTCTACAATAAAAATTAAAACTTAAAAGGAAAATCCTCAATAACTCATATATGATTATTACTCTCAACCTGTGGAGAAAAGACTCCTCATAAAATTGCTAATGGTCTCCTATTTGTCAAAAAGAGTAACCCTTTCTCCACTCTCCAAATTGGTATTTATAATTTACAAAATAAATTCCAAAACTGAATTCTATTCCAAGACAATTTAGATTTAGATTTGAGAGTTGTAAAAATATTTTTGTTGATCTTCTACTCCAATCCCCCATAGCTCCAAATCCTTGGGATTAATATCTTGAAACAAATTCCTAGCAAAAATAACCAAAAAAAGAAGTAAAACCAATCAAAAACCAATAGAAAAATTAGATTTCTAGATATATGAAAAATAAGCTAATGCATTCAAATCTAATTTAAGAAAGTAATAAAACCAAATTTGTAATTTCCTTTTCTTTCAATCATTCCTTGTGGATATTTCTTTGCATAATTTATAGTCTAAAATGAATTTCCAATAACAAGAAATTTTGGGCCAGTGAAAAGTATCCAAAACAAACTCAGACAAATCATTTTTTTGTTGCAAATTTAAAGTTGTATTTTTTGATAATATTTTGGAATAGTAAATGAACAAATCTATTCAAGAAATCTCTCCCATATTATTCTCCTCATAATTATCTTTCCAACGATCCTTCATTTGTTCAATTTCATTGAGTAGAACTTGTTGGACACCTAATCCTCAATGGGTTAGTGTGGAAGCTGAGTAGACAAAAGGAATCCAAGAGACCTTGGGATGTGGAACCCAATGGTCACAATATGTACTATAAATGTATATCACTTGTTAATAAAAAATGTACTCTCATGTTTTATCCTTCAGATTCTCTTGCTACCCATGTGTGTTTAACATGGTATCAGAGCAAGTGTATTCCTGCCCTGCATAATTTCTTTGAGCCATTTGTTTTATGGTTTTTATGAGAAGGTCCTATTTTTAGTATTCTTGCCTTTGAAACTCCATTTTCTAGCTTGTCAAAATTGTCTATATTGTCAGAATTGTCTATATTCTGCTTGGTTGCCTGACACCTCTGTGGCAGTGCCATATATGCGTTTTTTTGTCAAGACTGTGCCTTCTGTGTAGACTGCACCCTTTGTCATATGAATTTTTAAATAAACACTGAACGCTATGGTAGGAACGCTGGTGTTCTTAAAGGTGGATGTTGATGAAATGATTGAGCTTTATTTTTGAAGCCCATGAATGTCGTGGATTGCATAAGGCATCTCGAACAAATAATTGAAGGTTTATTTTTTGGGTAAACTAAACTGAGAAGTCCATTCCATGCGAATTCAGATACAACGTCTTCAATATTGGCCCAACCAGCGGACCACTCTCCAGCTTCTCTTCCTGGATGATGCTTCTTATTATTGTAGAATATGTTGCAGTGTTATTTCAACACCATTGAGTTTAAGTTAATTTGTTGTAAGCTAGAGAGATGAAGAGTGGAAAACATACATGATAAATTTGTTCCATTAAAGCCTTACCTACGATGGTGATTAAATTTCTCAGAAACTAAAATTACAAGGCACTTGCAACATTGTAGATTTAGAAGAATATTGCTCATTACCTTTCCGTGTTATTACGGAGAGTACCTCTCATGAAAAATTAAATGGAAAAGTTCAGAATATTATCAATGTATTACAGCTCCCTTACGATGAGTTTTGGGTAGCAATTATTGGTTTGGAGACTACAAGATCTCTTGGCTTTGCTGTAGAAAAAGAATGAAGTCTCTTGGACATTGCAACCTCACAATGGACAAAGCTTTACTTCCTTCTTTATGAAATGCAGTCATAATTGATTTATTTTCTGTTTTAATTGTATTTCCAGGAATGATAGCTTAATTCTCTTTGAATGGAGCAAAAGATTATTGGTATCCATTAACATAGAATTGCTACTTACTTGTTAGAAACTGAATGTAGTTGACCATCATTAAATCAGTAGTTGAACGCTGGAAGTTCATACGCAGCTGAACGCTGGAAGTTCATCTGAACACTAGAAGTTCATACGCAGTTGAACACTGGAAGTTCGTCTGAAATCCAAGATTTGTTCAAATTGGTATGTTTTCTACAAGTCGTGAACTACATTGAATGTACATTGGCTTGCAAGTGTATACGCTGCATTGACTAGGCGATGTAATATCGATAAATTGAATGTTGAGTATGGATGGCTTTTATGGTTTAAATTATGAGTCAAATAACATTGTTTTCCTCTCTTACACAAGCTTAACAGTAGCCAATAATGGTTGAGCCATGAAAATCCCAGCATAATACAAGCGAGGAGATTATGCTGTTGGCCTTAAGGTTGATGGTATGGATGTATTTGCCATGAAGCAAGCTTGAAAATTTGCCAAGGTGCATGCGCTAAAAAATGGGCCCATTATACTTGAAATGGACACATATAGGTACCATGGACACTCAATGTCAGATCCAGGGAGTACTTACAGAACCCGAGATGAAATAATAGGTGTCAGACAGGAGCATGATCCAATTGAAAGGGTCCGTAAACTTGTGCTAGCCAATAACATAGCCACAATAGCTTAATTGAAGGATATTGAAAAGGAAGCAAAAAAAGAAGTTGATGATGAAATTACCCTGGCAAATGAAAGTCCAGTGCCAGATCCTTTAGAGCTTTTAGCTCATGTATACGTAAAGGGGTTTGGGACTGAGGCATTCGGTGCAGATAGAAAGGAACTGAAAGGTTTATTGCCTTGATGAATGTTCTTTACAGTCTAATTTTTTGAGTTACAGTTGAATAGCAAATAAGAAAGAAAATGTTCAGTGGATGAATTTAACAATTTTTTTTGGTCGTTATTGTACAATTGTTGGAGCTCTGGTGTAAAATTGATAAACACACTGTATTTTTTGAATAGATGTCTGTGTAAAGTTTGCATCCTAGCTGATATATATTTTTGAGTGGAAAAACAAGTATTTTATTTGTTGTAGCGTTTGATTCTCATTTTTTGGGAATGCACAATATACTTTCCTTGTATATGAATGCAACCAACCATCGTTGCGTGTGGATTTGGAGAATAAGTGTAGAGTTAAAATATTTCTTTTGATTCATTCCTCAAGGAATAATCTCATTTGATTGTTATGGTTTTATGGGAGAACAAACTTTGAGAATACCTTGTAGTGACATTGGTTCATAGTTGGTTTAAAGTGTAAGCTTAACATTGGAGAAAATGGCTAGAATCAATGAAGTATTAGAGTTCCTCAAAACTCCGATATTGTCTACTACTCATGATACATTAAAAGTCAGCAAAGTTTCTCTCACAGAAATTTAGGTCTATCTACAAAATGCACAAGAGAAAATTGACTTTTTGTAGCTTGAAACTCAGCTATAGCAATAAGAATTAAAACAGAGAAGTCATTATGAACATGTTTCTATTCAGAACATTGAGACTGCAACCCATTACAAGCAAGTCAATAATGTTATAGTTGGTTCAAATTTAGTACCCACTAAAGCAGCAGTTGTACATGCAGATGTAGAAACTCAGTCTGCACTTCCCAAGCCCATCATCAGACCTTGGGAACAACTTGTCCACAACAAGCACATAACTGGTCTTGGATATGACAAGCACTTGTCCTTTCATATTCTAGACTACTCAAAGCCCATTCAGTTTCAGAGTGCTGGATTCCTTCATGACAGTTCACCTCCAGCTATTCCAGATTCTGCCCCTCTTCCACAGCAATAATAACAACAACATATAATGAAATGGCAACACTGTGACCGAGTTGGCCATTTGAAAGATCATTATTTTGATCTTCATCCATGTAAGCATTGTCATAAAACCAATCATTCTTCACATAGATGCTTCAGAAACAAACGTCCTACAAGAACAAAGATTCATCTTAGATGGATCACTTCTTGGCAATGGGCATCAACAACCAAGAAGATATTCCAATCACATGTCAGAACTTATTCTAGAATATTGAACAATCTTGCAGTTGAGTTTTCTCCATCATCTCACCTTGTATCTAATAGGGGGGAAATGATGGTCATCTACAAGCTTCAAAGCCACATCAAGCGAGCCTGAGCTACAACCTTCCATACCAGATTCAGAGTTGTAGCCAGAAACAAAGATGCCCCTGAGCATGCCTTTAGTTGGTAATATGGGACACTCCCTCTAGCAGAAGACTTCAACTTCTTGCCAGTTTTGGAAAAATTCCAGGAACAAAGTTGAGAACACTTCCTCTAGCAGAAGACTTCATCTTCTTGCCAGATTTGGAAGATTTCTAGGAATTCCATTAAGCATTATAGAGTTGTTGGTCATCCTTAAAGCATCACAGGTTGAGACTTCCCTTTTCAGGTTGAAGTTCTCCCTTTTATGCAGGGTGAGAGCTCCCTTTCATGGTTGAAGGTTTCCCCCTTCAAAACAATAGGAGCACTTCCTCTAGCAAAATACTTAAGCTTTTTGCCAGTTTTGGAAGAGTTCCAGGAACTGCACTAAGCATTCCAACATTGGTGGTCATCCTTAAACAACCACCCTTTATACCAACATTTTAGAGAGCACATTTAGCCTAGTGCTGCCATGCATTTTTTGCACATTTTGTATTACAGCTCTCTTCTTGGACTCATACATAACCCTTCGAATTAAGGGGGGGAATGTTGGACACCTAATCCTCAATGCGTTAGTGTGGAAGCCGAGTAGACAAAAGGAGTCCAAGAGACCTTGGGATGTGGAACCCAACGGTCACAATATGTACTATAAATGTATATCACTTGTTAATAAAAAATGTACTCTCATGTTTTATCCTTCAGATTCTCTCACTTCCCATGTGTGTTTAATAGAACTCAAGATATGAGCATCCAAAGTTTGATTTCCAAAATGATCAGTGTGCTGGATAAACATAGTGTTGGGCAATGTTTTTATTAAAGTTCTATTTTAATAAAATTAAAAAATGTATTTTAAACCTTTTTAAATTTTAATAATTAAATTATTAAAATATTAAAAAAAATATAAAAAGAAATAAAAAGAAACTAAACATAACAGATAAATAAATACAATAATAAAAGAAATTAAAAGGGTAAAGTTTACATGGTTTAATGCCATGGTTGAAGTGGTTGTGTGTGTGGTGAAGGATGGAGGAGGGAGTGGGTGGAGGCCCGGAAGTAGAGTGTGGGCCCTTCTCCACTCCATTGCATATTTAAAATCGCATAAAAAAAGCATCCTACTTGTAATTTTATAATGTGAATATTTTTTGTGATCCTCCCACTGCTATGTTATCCTAGGAGTTCATCCTTGGGTGATTTCGTTTGTGATCCAAATGAAATCCATGGGGATGAATCTTTGGGGTGATGCAAGCCTCTCAGTTTCAGTGGTTTCAAACTTTTTTTTTAATATATATTATATATATATAATATATATATATATAATATATATATATATATATATATATATATATATATATATATAATAATATATATTAGTTTATTTTATTTTTTAATATTTTACAATATTAATTTATATATATTTTAAATGTTATAGTTATACATAAAGTTCTGAATTTAGTGGTTTTATTATTTACATGTTAATAATAAAAATTAAATAAATAAAATAAAAATAATATTTAGAAATTAAATAAATTTAAAATTAGTCTAATTAGCTAAATTAATTTAAGTAAATTAATATTTCTTAAATTAATTAAATTAGATTAACTTGTCATGTCCCACTAGCACAACTAGTTGAGGATGTCCCTCATCAGCAAGGTGACCTAAGATCAAACCTCATGGGGGTGGCTATGCCCTGTGCTATGTTAGGTTCCTATAATACTACTGTATTCCCTCATTGTTATTGTTAGTGTAACCCCCTTATTATTATTGTTGTGCCCTTGAATTATTGTTTTTATGTCAGGTCTGATTATATTGTGACCCCTTAGACTCCTATATATAGAAAGGAGGTATTGTCATTTGAATCAACCAAGAATTATTCATTTGTGTAATGTAAAGAGGTTTCCCCCTCGAAGAGGGTAATTTTGAAGTCGTTGATCTATTTCTTATTCTATTTTGTCAGCTAGTTGCAAAACATTTGATATCAGAGCTTTGGATTCAAGGGTTTCGCTACTTCAAATAGACCACCATGGATTTTTTGCTATAAATATTTTTCTACGAAGCTTCAGAAGATTAAATTGAAACCACGTAGAGATGAAATATTGGTGAGCCTCGTGTGTGAATTTTAGATCTTATATCGCTATATTTTCGGAGATATGATCTGGGGAAGTTAGGATTTTTGGAGGCTCTAGAATTCCATCTCAAATAGGCGACCTTAGGAAAATTGTCATAACTTTCTCTCTGAGATTTAGATTTAGCTTTTATAAATAACGACATAAAGAGGATGAAATTTAGTTTGTTGGGTATCATTTTCAGGGCCAAAGGTCGAAACAGTGACATGTGGCTCTATGTACAAGTTCGATATACTAAATTAGTCTATAATTAGGTCATTGTGGGAGATCCGAAATTATAGATATACAACATATTCAATATTGATCTCCTACAAAGTGAAAAAAATGTTTGTAGTTTTTAAAAATTGTAGAAGTTTTGTTTCAAAAATTAGTTTGAAGTGATTAAAAGGGCGTAGTGAATCATAATTATCATTAATTAATGCCCTGAAGAAAGAAAATGGAAACACCTAGTAAGCAACCCAAGAGATCTACTATGATACATGAAGAAGAGGAATAAGTGCAACATGATATATCAAATTTATAAGACCAAGTGCAGAAAATTTCGCTCTCACAAAAAGTAATAGAAGCTAAGATGGATGGTTTGAAGAATGGCATGGAATCTAAGATCAGTGGTATAGAAGCAAAACTAAAAGGCAACATGTAAGATTTGAGGAAAGACTTGACAAAGTTGCTATAAGAAATGCTTCCTAATGGCGAAAAGGTAGTATAGGAAACTCATGATGAGAACACAAGAAAAATTGTTAATCATGATTTCATAGACTCTAAGGTTGGATTGAGAACCCACCATATTCCAAAGATCGATATGAGGAAGTTTGATGGCAAGGATCCCATAACATGGATACTGCATATGAAGCAATATTTTGATCTCCATAATGTGAAAAACACACAAAAGGTATAGATTATAACTTTATATTTGGAACCCAATCAGTTAATATGGTATCGATGGCTTTGCTCTCGTAAACAAATTATCACTTGGTCAATTTTTACGGAGGAAATGATAACACATTATGAGGATACAAAGAGTAACACCTTCTTTAGCCAATTGAAAAATCTCAAACATAAGGGTTCAATGGTGGAGCACATTGAGGACTTCCAAAAATTGAATATAAGGGTAAATGATATTCCAAAGAAGCATAGGTTAGCTGTCTTCATAGGGAATTTAAAGGATAACATTGAACATGAGGTTCAACTTTGGGAACCTGATTCATTGGAGAAGGCATTCAGGTTGACAAGAAAAATTGAAAGCAAAATTATGGCAACAAGGAAGCATATCACTCACAACTATATAGATTGAAATGTTGTTGCTCTTAGCCTTCAACAACCTACAAGGTTGACACCACAAAAATTGGAAGAAAAAAGAGAAAAAGGGCTTTGTTATAGTTGTGATAACAAATACACTAAAGGTCATAAGTGTAAAGAGAAGAAATTAATTTACATAGATTGTGAAGAGGAGGAAAAAAAGGAACAAGAAAAGTTAAAAAAGAGGATATACACCAGGAACCAACCCCAAAGAAAGAAGAAATGAATCCAACCATATCTTGTAATGCATTGGAAGTAATTACCACTCAAACTCTCAAGATAGAAGGACATATCAAGAAGAAAAAGGTAATAATGTTGATTGATTCAGGTAGTACCCATAAGTTTATTCATTGTAAGATAGCCAAGGAATTGAATTGCTTCCTATATCCAACACTGGAGTGTCTAGTGATGGTTGAAAATGGAGGAACCATTAATTGCTTTGGAAAGTGCCATAATATCAAGTTATCCATGGGAAAATATGTATTGAATAGTTCAATGATTTCCATTCCAATGGGTGGTGCTGATGTTGTATTAGGAGTCCAACAGTTACAATATTTGGGTATGATAACTTTTAATTTTCAAGAATTTTGTTGAATTTTTTTTGGGAAGGCAAGGAAGTTGAATTAAGCGGTATCACAGGGAAACCAGGAAAGATAATCAATGGTAATCATCGAAATCATCTATTTCTCCAGATATCCAAAAAATCTTGGATAATCATTCCAAGGTATTTGAGACTCCCAAATTCCTCCCACGTATTCATGATCATGATCATGCTATTCATTTGATTCCAGGAAGTGCTCCTCCAAACATCAGGCCTTACAGATATCACTATGCCCACAAGAGTGAAATTGAACGTATGATTGTAGAAATGCTAGAGGCTAGTATAATTCAACCTAGTCAAAGTTATTTCTATGCTATAGTAGTATTGGTTCCAAGAATGATGGATTATGGTGCTTGTTTATAGATTATAGGGAGCTCAAAAAGTTCACTGTTAAGGATAAATTTCCCATTCTTATCATTGATGAATTATTGAATGAATTACATGGAGTAATTTATTCACCAAGTTGGATCTTCATTCAAGATATCATCCACTGCCCATCAAATCATCTTTAATAGAAAATTCTAAGGTTCAAGTGGTGGAAGATCACATCTAGCATCAACAACAAGTTCTCCAACTCTTAAATGATAACCTTATTTTGGCGCGTAATAGAATGAAACAACAGACATATCAACATCGTAGCGAAAGAAGTTTGATGTAGGTGATTGCTATTTTTACGGCTACAAACATACAAACAAATGTCCCTCAAGCAAGCTATGAAGGATAATAAATTATCACCAAAGTATTATGTTCCTTAGAAGGTGTTGCAAAAGATTCATACTATGACATACAAATTGGAGCTTCTTGCATCTTCCCGATTGCACCTAGTTTTCCATGTTTCATGCTTAAAGAACGTTATAGGTGACAAGTTCCCAGTTCAAACAAAATTGCTAGAACTTGAAGAGGAAGTAAAAATAATATTGGAACTTGAATCAATCATGGAAACAAGAACTCGATAGCTACAAAATCGATTAATTTTAGAGTATCTCATAAACTAGAAGGACTTACCCACTGAAGATTCCAAATGGGAGGATGATAATTTTATACAAAAGCATCTAGAACTACACAACTATTGAGGACAACACTTTTTTGAAGGAGAGGGGCATGTTAGGTCCCTATAATACTAGTGTATTCCCTCATTGTTATTTTCAGCGTAGCTCCCTTATTTTTATTGTTGTGCCCATGTAATCCCCATACTGTTATTATTATGCTCCATAGAAGCCTAATATTATTATTTTTGTGCCCTTACATTATTATTGTTATGTTGACTCTGATTATATTGTGACCCCTTAGACTCCTATCTATAGAAAGGAGGTTTTGTCATTTGAATCATCCAATAATTGTTCATTTGTGTAATGTAAAGGAGGTTTCCCCCTCAAAGAGGCTAATTTTGAAGTCGTTGATTTATATCTTCTATTTTGTGAGTTGGTTGCATAACATACTAGGTGGAGGCGACATGCTAAAAAATCCAGTTAGCTAAGGGTTGGTGTGGCCTAGGTTGGATGCAATCCTCGGGTGACTTTGACGGCTTAGATGCCCTTGGGTTGCGGCTCCTCAAGCCACAAGTCAAGCCTAGAAGATAACATACAACTTGACAAACAAAAAGAAAAATTATTTTAACATAATTAGCTAAGATACAATTAACTTAATAAACTAAAATTAAATAAATAAGTTATATTTACATATTTTAAATTAATTAAATTTTAAAAATTATAAAATAAAAGTTACATGCATATTTTAAGGTTAGGCAATGAAATTTGACCAAACTTTAACTGAGGATATACTCCAAATCATAAGTAAAAATGAGATGCAACTTGAACCATTAGAAAGTTGGCAACAAAATGAAAGCAATGAAATCGTCAAAATAAAAACTCAAGCATATATTAAATCCACAATGGAACCATAATATTAAACCCAACATTATAAACCCTAGAATTATAAAACCTAATATTTTTAATCCAACATTATAAACCCTAATATTAAACTCAATATTATAAACCTTAATATTAAACCCAAATATTGAAGCCAATATTAAACCGTAATTTTGTAATGCTATAATGTGGTGATGAATAAATTTCAGTATAATGTAACATTGTGAAAATGTTTTTCATAATGTGGAATATATAGATTTATGTACCATTCCAACGACACAATATTAAACCCAATATTATAATATCGTCATGGTCAACTATTTAAACAATGACTATGAAAGTTGACTTTGTTTCACTATGTTCACTAATGTGGTTGATTAAGTTTGAATATTAGTATAAATCAATAAAAATGAAAAGATATTATGTTTATCTAAAGATGAGGAGTGTTTACTTCCAAACATAGTCGAATATACTCAACAACATTAGTAAACGTGGTTGACTAATCTTGTAATTTTGTAATGCGACATAAATTGTAATGTAATATAACATTGCAACAATGATTGTCACAATGCGACAATGTTTGTCACAATGAGCTGTTGGATAGATTTATGTACCTTTCCAACATCATAACATGTTTGATTATTAAAACCCTAATATTAATACACAATATTAAAACCCCATACTAAAATTATGGTAAACATAGGGTTGATCAAGTTTAATCATGGTCAACTATTTAAACAATGAGTATCAAGGTTGACATTTTTTAGCTATGTTGTCTGAAATAGTTTACTATATTTGACTATTAATATTAATCAATAATAATGATATGTGATTATGTTTGACCAAAGTTGAGGAATGTTGACTATCAAACAATATTATTATTATTAATCAATCTTATTAATATTAATATTTTTATTATTAAACATTTTTAAATCATGATTATGACCGACCAATGATGACCTTAGATGACTAAGATTGACAATGTTTGACTTTGGTGAACTATGGTTGACTATAATTGAATATGGTAGATTTATGTTCGATGGGGATGATTATGAGTGAATAAGGTTAACTATTGTTAAATATGGTAAACATATAATTTACCAAGTTTTATCATGGTCAACTATTTAAACAATGACTATAAAGGTTGACTTTGTTTGACTATGTTATAAAACTTAATATTATAAACTCCAATAATAAAAACCCAATATAATCCAATATTCTAAACCCTAATATCATAAACCAAATATCATAAACCCCAATACTATAAACTCTAATATTATAAACCTTAATATTACAAACCTTAATATTATAAATCCAATATTAAAATTCCTAATAACATAAATCGAAAATTAAAACCCAATATTAAAAACCCTAATATTATAAACCTAATAATATAAACCCAATATTAAGAACTCAATATTAAATACCCAATATAACTCAATATTATAAACCCTAATATTTTAAATCTAATAGTAATCTCTTATATTAAATCCTATATTATAAATGCGAATATTATAAACCCAATATAAAAACCCTAATCTTAAAGCCTAATGCTATAAACTCAATATTATAATCCCAAAATATTCTCATAGGCTTATATAAACCATTTACTAAAACCGTATACTAAAATATTATACTAAAAATATGGTAAACATAGCATCGACCAAATTTGATCATGGTCAACTATTTAAACAATGACTATCAAGGTTGATTATGCTTGGCTATGTTGTCTAATGTGGTTGACAATTTTTTTACTTTTAATATGAATCAATAATAATGATAGGTGATTATGTTTGATTGAAGTTGAGGAGCATTGATTATCAAATAGTAATATTATTATTAGTCAAACTTACTAATATTAATATTTTTATCATTAAACATTTTAAAATCTTGATTATGACAAACTAAGGATGACCTTAGATGACTAAGATTGACAGCGTTTGACTTCGGTGAACCATGGTTGACTATAATTAAATATGGTTGTTACGTTCGATGGGGATGATGATGAATGAACAAGGTTAACTATTGTTAGATATGGTAAACATAGGTGTTGGCCTTGTAATTGTTATACTTCTCTTGATCAATTCCTTGGTTTTTGTATCATTATTTTATCCTTTTTTATTCATAATCACATTATTTTTCTCAATATGGTCTAGACCTTGGTAGAATCTATTTATTTATATAATTATGATTTAATAAGATGAAAAAGGTTTTTTTGTTTATAAATTGAGTTAATCATCTATTAGATAAGATTTTGTTACAAACGTGGACTATGAAGATAAATAAAACGTGAATGCATCCAATAGGGTCCATGGTTTATTCGAGTGGAGTTGTTCCCAAATATGGAGTTAGTTACAAGGACATAATATTTAGTTTTCCTGTTGAAGTTATAAAACTCATCTTAACTTAGGGAGAAAATTATGAGAATATTTTGATTCTCATGACATTCCATATCTAGTAGATCTTCTATTGTAACTTCCTTTTTTATTATAAAAATAGAGGAAGCTGCCTCTGGTGGGTTGATGAAAAATTATGATTTTGAGATAGAATAGTGAACTAAGTCCTTATTGTACTTACTCTTTGAAGACCATAATGAGAAGACTCATCAATTTATTTAAGATTTTATCAATTATATCTTGATCTAAGTTCCTTTTAAAGGTAGTCTGACTCCTAGTGGTTTGGGCTCAGTTCCTAGATGAAGTGTTGTCTTACATGTGTATAGTAAATTATTTAATTTTGTATTATTTGCTTCTTTGAATGATTAATGTTATTTTATCTAAGAAGTAAATGGCTATTGGAAATTTTATGTATATTTTTGACAACATTAGGGTTTAACATAGTGTTCTTAATTTTTGTTTCCTGAATAGGTGATTGATGTTCCTTTGGTTTTCTATGGTTGTTCCTTTGGTTTTCAATTGTTTTTTCTTAATACACTATTGTTATTTAATAGATATCAGTTAAATTCGAGAATATTTAGAAAATTGAAAGCCTTGAGCTAAGATTTTATATGTTGTTCCTTGATTTTGGCTTAATTTAGAGTAGTGTGAATAACCAGTTGCACATTGGAATTCATGTTTCGCAAGAAAGGTTTGATTTCATCTAGATATAGAGTCTGTTTTCACATTGATTATTGTGCTTTACTACTAGGTAGGATTAGTTTAGGTTTTTCGGGAAATATTATGATTTTAGATTAACTCATATAGCACCAAAATTGGTTTCTAGTGGTACTTTGCATAGATTTTGCTGACTGCCTTGAAATAAAAGGACGAATCCTTGCGTTGATAAATTAATAGTCCCAACATTTTGTGTCCTTATCGAGGAGGCTGTCAAAAACAGTGCTAACATACTAATGACTAGTTATAGATGCATACCTGGTTCCGTGAGGGTTGGATATTAAATATGAAAGGTAACCTGCACATGCACCATGGATAAATTTGTGGTTGACTCTTCCCTAAGCTGATAGTTTTAGGTCATATAATATACATGACTAGAAAGGGAAATAGAGGTAATAATAAAAGATAAATAAACCCAAAAACTACTACAGTGAGTAATAAAACACGGAGCCAAGTTAGCCTTGGGATATCGACCTTTATAGATGACATCATACAGAAATCAGAATGTCAAGCTTCAATAGGACCAACCAATATCCATAAAAGGATCTACTTCTATTTTTAGTGTAGAAATAGCAATAGGGTAGAGACCTTAGGTTCAGGCGTAGGAGCCAACAAATCTCTGCTATAGTCTAGCACAATATCGAAATTTTCACCTTACCCATAATGGGTAAGGAGTCTTACCCAAGGTGTGCCATGACCTTAGTTAGATGGGGATTGATATCTAGTATTGGGAGGAATCGTATCAAAGAACCAAGTGGCAAAGAACAATGAATAATTCTACACAGAAGTATGATCACAACAAGACATACATGCTCGTAAAAGAGATACTACTTAAATATACATATACATAAAATTTTTAAACAACCAAATTAACATAAAACTAACACACGATTTTCCCAGTAGTAGTCTTCTTTATTAGTCTGAGTGGTAATAGAATTACGTCAAGATCAAGGCCTCTTTCCAAACATACAAAAGATCTAGATAGAACAATACATAAGCATATGAAATAACAAGTACATAACGACTCTCGTAGCTTCGCAACAACAACCCTTCAATGTTCTCCTTTTTTCCTTTTCACTTATTCTTCCTTCTCTTTGAGCAGGAACCTAGACTGCCAGTTCGTCCTTGGGATCTCTGCCTTCTTCCTTGCTCAGTTGTTTCCATTCCTCTACCATCCTTGTTCTTTTCCCGCTTAGTTGTGTTTTCTCCTTCGCATTGCCCCTCCACAAATTCCAGTATTCTATGAGTTCTTTCCTTTTTGCTGGTTGTTACTTCCACAACTCTCCAACAACTATTTCCTCCACTTGTTGTTAACCTTCTGACTCCTCGCAAAAAAATCTTAATTCCTCCAAAAACCAAGGCCTCGAAAATAGTCTATTGACTCGTCCCTGAGTCAAGCTTCCTTTGATGTCATCGGTGTTGCTGACACTTCTACTGCTGGTGCTTCTATTGATGCTTCGGTTGGTGCTTCCTTTTGGTTGGTTTCTTTAAAATAAAGCCCATTTCAAGGACAAAAGAGATGGATGCTTGGAGGAATTTTTTGTACTCACTAAGTACTTCCTACCATATACATGTGATTGTAGCTACCTGGACAGGGAATTCAGTTTTAGTGTCGGACGTTTGTTGATTTGGTCATGCCATAAATATAGAAGTCCACTATGCGTCAATGTCATCACTGAACTATTGCAGTGTCTCTAGGTGTGTTTGAACCGATGGTTTGAGGTCCCGAAGTATCTGATTTGTTTTAGCTGAGTCATCTTCAATCTTCTAAATGTGGGTGTCCAGAGTATCTATCTTTGACCATATCATCTTCTGTTAGTCCTTGTCTTTGGTGTTCCTGGCATCATGAAGTAGATGATTTACCTTGTTGTGAATGGGGTATACTGTTTGGTTCTTCGCAAGTTAGCTCGACCAGTCATGAACCTGTTGCAGGAGAGTGTGGGCATATTCCGCAACATTGAACATTTTGTCTTTTAGGGCAGTTGCGTCAACCATTTTTTGTTCTATTTCAGTTGCATATGTCATGGTAGGGTTCGATAATGCACTTCTTATGGAAGTGAGGGTCTACTTGAGCTCACAGTTGAAATAAATTAAATAGTGACACACTTCTTGGATATGCTTGCAACATTCAACCAATTTGCAAGCTAAGAAGCCTTTTGGGGCATTGGGAATGAAATAAAAAACTGAAGGTAATAGTACCTAGAATTTTTCAGTAATTTGCACTAGCTACCCTTAAAGGTGTTTCTTTTCTTGGAACAATTGATCACGTTTTGATATGAGTATGAGAATTTTATGTTGTTGTTGTTCATGCTCGACAGTTAAATCATTGTGTAGTTCCTCTGCTCGGAGTGTGGCTAGTCGAATAAACTTAAATAGTTGGGGTTTGGGACTAGCCCTGGAGATAATCTTGGTTCATGGTAGAAGGTTCTAGAAACTAACTTTGCAAGGGATGTCCACTGGAAACAAAACTCTTTGAATGTTTGTGGGGTGAGGTAGCCTGTTGTGAAGGTTCAACCTATGTATGGAATGCTTCGACAATTATCATAAACTTTTGGGGTCTCATATGGAATGTGTCGGGGTGGACACAGTGCAACCTTATCCAAGTGTTGTCATGATTAATACCAAACCAAATTTCTAATGAGTACTCATTAAGAAGTAACTTTAGAACCATTTCTATAGCCTTGATGACTTCCAACATTTTCTTCTACCATTTGATGAAGGAAGCCTCATTTTTTCCCTTGCTTCTTGCATCCCCCAAGGTTCACCAAGGCATGTACTTGAGGGCAAGATGTTGGTCTTTCGTGATAGGAGCCAACTCCCAGCCCTCTGGTAGAATAAAAATGTACCTATAAATGAAATAAGTCACCTGCTTGTAGATATCCTCATAGGATTCAAATAGTTCTTGGAGTAGGAAGTCACACCAATTCAGTTGTGCGCCTTCTACACACTGCTCTGCAACCGAAATTGTATCGAGCATGCACTCATTCCTAGAAAAATGGTGCATTAGCTTCCCCACAATGATGTAGCATGAAAACTTGATATTCAAGGAGTTGGTTGGCTCTATAAGGGCTCCCTTGCCTCCTATCTATGTATCATACCTGTGGTAATAATGATTTCATGTATTCTTCGCTAACTTGAAGGATATTTGGAATGCAATTGATACATCATTTCCAACCCTGATAAACCTATGAGCCTCTGAATGTCCATTGCATGAACTAGATATTCTTTATTAAGCTAGAGCAGTCCTCCATGAATTCTTCTAACAAGTAGCTTTGTGCATTACATTGTGTCTCCAGTCATCCCAAACACCAGTAAACATATCAAATTAAGCAATGTGGATTGTTGGATTCCTATATAAGTTTTGAATTTCATTGATATGATACCATCATCCTTCGTTACTGGTTCAGTGTAGACTTATGTTTCAAACCAAAAATTGGAAAGAGTCTAAGAGGTCATTGTCAACCAACATTGCTTTATCATACTTCCTATAAATCATCTATGTCTTCACAATTATCTCATCAAATTCAAGCTCTGGAACAAATATTACAATATTCGTCATCTTGGAGCGATGCTGATAGACACACAATACAATGGGCTTGGACCTAAGGTTGGAATAAACAAAATTTGGAACAAACTATAGACTTAGCAACTCTACCACCTTGGCTTCAGATTCTGAAGAATTCAACATTGCCATGAAGACTAAGTAGAAAATCTTGACACGATGTTTTTGACGAGACATCTTATCTAATTACTATGAAAACTTTCCTTATGCATACTCTATCGTGTTAATTATGTTGTCAATTGAGCTGGCCATGACTTGGATGATGGAAAATTGAAAAGGAAAGGTCGAGTTGATGGGTGATTATGTTATCCTGATGGAAGACTCTTAGGAATTGATTATGGATATAATGGGAAATATTTAACGAAAATTCAGGCTGACATTGGGAATTATTTCATAATTATTACAGGAATGACACCTAACACATGTAACTCTCCTTGACCACAAGAAATTGTGGTGGTGTGATAGAATATCTGCAACTAGAAGAGACCTGGAGGAAGACTTATTTTGAACTTAATTAAAATGTAAAAAACTAACTAACCAAAGGAACTGATGCAACTAGTGACTAACCGAACTAATTGAATCTTGCCTACTCCTACCTATGGTCTCTTTTCCAAGATGAAATCAATTTTGAGTAACATGGTTTGATATTTGGAAGGGTTTTAGATGTGTATCGTTCACCCATCCTGGTAGCAATACATTGTCCAATTGTGCTAGCTTAATGGTTCCTCACTCCTTTACTTCCACAACAACAAAAGCCCCAACCAATGCATCTATAGCTTCCCTCGAAAGTTCAATAATTTTCTTTCATATAGAAAAACAAGTCCTCCTACCGTGAATGATTTCCTTTTAATGTGCCTGTCATGCCATGCCGTTTTCCTTTGCTTTTCAACCATTTGATGGAAATATGCCATGAACCTAGCCTCATATAATTTTATAATTTTTTCCAACCTCTTTTTAATTGACTCTTCCTCTGTCATATTAGTGACCCATGCTATGAAAAGGTCGGGAATAGAAAATTCAGCTGGTACCAAGACCTCCCATCCATATACAATCTGGAAAGGTGTATGCTTGTGTAAATGCTTAACAGTTGTGAGGTATGTCCATAGAGTCGCTAGAATCTCTCATCCCAATCATACTAGTTGGTTGAGCATATCTTGGTCAAACCCTTTTCTAATATCTTATTGAAGGCTTCCACTGTACCATTTGCTTGAGGGTGATATGGGATGCTCCTATGGTGTTGTGTCATGAATTTCTGAAGTAAGGAGGCAATTGTTTCATTTATAAAGTGGGTCCCCTAATCACTAGTGAGACTCCTTGGGCACCCAAATATAGATATGATGTTCTCAAATATGAACCTAGTGGTGGTATATGAAGTACAATCCTTAACTGATGTTTCCTCCACCCATTTGGCAAGGTACTTTGTTGTGGTGATGATATATTTTGCGTGGGAGTCGTGTGCTGATGGATTGATACATATTATAAAATTGACTACCCATTTCTCAAAAATACGTTGTGCACATACTAGCTGCAATGGAAGTTCATCACGGTGTGATGGTCTCCCAACCCTTTGGCAAACATCGCAACCTTTGGAATATTCCTCTGCATCTTTGAAAATTGTCGGCCACCACATTCCCGCCTGCAACACCTTCCTTATGGTAGCTCTTTCTCCAAAATGTCCGCTCGAAACCCCGGCATGGCACTCCCATAATACATCCTATCTCTCATGATTGAGCACACATCTACGTAACACCTGATCAAGGCCCAATTTGTATAGTTGTCCTGCAATCAATTAGTAATTTGCAACTCAAACGACCATATGTCTCCATTTTGTTGCTATGTATTCCTACAAACATTTACTTATAGCTAAAAAGGTCGCGATATCCTCCAAGTAATCTAGTATTGCTTCAATTCAAGATAGATCTACATCTGGTAGCTAATGATCAAGGGATCCTCCACTTTCTCCTGATTCTTGCAGTGAGGGGTGATCAGGTCCCACATTTAATCATTCAGGCTTAAGAATTACTTTGAATGTTAATTCCTAGAATAACGAAATCCATTTTCAAATTCTTCCTTCAAGTACAAGCTTGTTTACTAAATATTTAAAAGTGGAAGGGTCCTTGAAGAGCTTGAATGAACCTCCCAGAAAGTAATGTCGAAAATTTTGAAGCGAATATACCATTGAAAGTGCCTCGTGCTCAGTTTTGGTATATTTTTTCTCTATTGTAGGCAACTTTCTGCTAGAAAAATAAATGGGATGGTTGAGGCTTTCTTCCCACAGCTAAGCCAGAACAACACCCAAAGCAATGTGTGAGGCATCAATGTGGACATGGAACTACTTGTCCCAGTTTGGGTAAACTAGGATTGACACACTTGCTAGTTTTTCTTTTAGTATATTAAGTGCAACATCACATTCTTCCGACCGCATGAATCATTCGACCTTCCTTAACAAATTCTCCATAGGTGCAGTAGTTGATGGATAGTTGTGGATAAACCTCCTATAGTACCCTGTATGGTCCAAGGTGGATCTAAGTTGTTTTACACTTGTGGGTGGGTCCATATTCACGATTGTCGGAACCATAGCAGGGTCTACACAAAATCCTTCCTTGCACACTATGTGGCCCAAGAGCATGCCAAAGGGGACTGCAAATATGCATTTCTTCAAATTTAATCAGATCTGTAGTTTTCTACATCGATAAAACATGATTCTAAGCAGATTGGAGTATTTCTTCAACAAATTGTAGACTGTACATTCATCCATATAAAATTCTAGGAACTTGTGGATATAATCTCTAAAGGTAGCAATCATAATTCTTGAGAACACTATGGGTGCATTCTTGAGTTTGAATAACATAACATGATATGTGTAGGATCCCCATTTTGTGGTAAATGTAGTTTTATTCTTATCCTCCTCTATGATACTAGCTTGGTGATAACTAGAGAATCCATCTGTAAAAGAA
The DNA here is from genome assembly GCA_000404065.3 of Pinus taeda. Classification (NCBI taxonomy): domain Eukaryota; kingdom Viridiplantae; phylum Streptophyta; class Pinopsida; order Pinales; family Pinaceae; genus Pinus; species Pinus taeda. The sequence continues at coordinate 31,836 of APFE031689402.1, forward strand.
TAGGATCCATTCCCCACCACATTGTCTAAAACTTCATCACTAAAGGAAGTAGGAAAAAGATCATGAACACAAGCATTTTTCAGATTGTGGTAGTCCATACAGACACTTATCTATGTAACACCCTTCTTATTTTGTATCACAATTGGACTTACCCACTTTGCTTCATCCACTAGGAATATAAGCCCTGCTAATAACATCTTATCTATCTCTTTTTTCACTTTCTCCTTAACCCTTGGGTTCAATCTGTATGCTCAATGCTCTACTATATTTACCTCTGGTTTTAACATGATTCTCATCTCCCCTAGCTCCCCCTTAATTCCCTTCAAGTCTTCATATTCTTTCAGGAGATTGAAAATCTCCTTTGTAGTCTGCTCATGCCAATATTCCCTAATTGAGGCTAACCTTGATTTGTCATCATTGCCAATGTTATATTTCTGAAACTTTAATAGGAGAAAGTGTAGAGCATCGACCATAGGCCCATCCTTGATGTCTTATTCTCCTTCAATTTCATTGAATGATAGATGTCATAATTCCTCCGGATCATCCTCATCTGGTTCTCTATCCACCCTCCCACATGCCAGAAAATCATGATATCTGAACTCATAAATATGTTCTAGAGCCTTCTGATCTATGCACCCCTCCATTAGCTGACCCGTTGTAAGAATAATTTGCTTGACAACCTGCAATGCCTCAGTCAACCTTTTGTCACTGTCTGAGAAAGAAAAAATGTTGACAAATTGATCAACTAGGTTATCCCAATATCTAGTCTGTCTCCTTATTTCCTATTGCACATGCCAAGCTTTTGGAAAGGTTCCCAAGGTGTGTATAAAACCATGCACCCAAAACTCCTTTGGAATTATTTCCATGTTCCATTTGTCCTTACATTTTTTCAAATGTTGACGAGGGTCAGATCCCCCCCTGTACTTCACAAAATCTTGAGGGTCCTCCCTTGCTTGTCTGAATCTAGCTTCCATTATTATTTTGATCTTCTCCCATTCTCGTAGGTAATTACAATGAACTCCCCAGCACCTTGCTGTTGTTGCTTGTAATGTGACATTTAGTAGAGGTGCTTTTTGCTCGTCAATAATAGTTGTGTCAATTCTGTTGATAAATGAATTCACTGAATCTATACCATTGAAAGGAAGTCTTGTACCTTAGTGTCAATCTAATTGAATCGATGTATTGTGGTACACCATATAGTGTTTATTTCATATCCACTTTGCTGTAAATCATCACAAGAAACTTCCGAACCAACCTCTGAACTATGAATGCTTCGCTAGCTGATGGATCCTTCAGCTATTGGGTTGATGTGATCCTCCCTTATTCTTGTTGTTAGTCTATACAGTTGATTGAATCATCCTAGTTCTTCCCTGTCAAATGTTGATTATGGGAATCTTGGTCCTTGATAGGGGTCTAGATGTTGAATTACTCTAACCCCTTATACTTCAAAATTCATCAACTCCTTCTTTAAATCAATTATGGCATAGTTCTCAAAATCCCAGTCTATCCTGAGCAACGCTGGGTAGGGGTCCTTGTCCCCCATGATGTATATCACTTCAAAGTCTACATGGGTCTTAACCCTTGCGATATCAACTTCCACGTCTTCTAGTCCTACAATCGAGAGGATATAATACTAATTTTCCATGCGCAACTAGATTGATGAAAAGATCAACTTTCTAACATCCCCTAATAATAATAAATAAAATAATATTAATATATAATAAATAAATAATAAACAATAAAGGAAAGATAATAATGGTAAATAAATAGTAAAATATAAAGAAAAATAATAATAGAGATAAATAGTAAATAATAATATAAAATATAATAATAGTAAATAAATAATAATAATGAGAGAATATAATAATAAACATAATAAAATAGTAAATAATAAATTGATTTCTAAATAAATATATATATAAAAGTAAACTATAAAATAGTAAAAATAAGTAAAGTTAACAAGAAGTAAAAAGGAATAAAATAAGAGAAATATTAAATTAAGTAAAAGCTAAAATAAAGAAATAAAAGTTGCATGTTGACACATGGAATGTGTGCATGCGGACACTTTTCCTTTTTTTGGTCTATTTAATGGATTATGAGGAGGATGAGATTTATCCATTCTCTTTGGAGAAAAGTGTTGTGAGACAAATGATTACATGGTAGTAGTACATTGATTGAGGGCTTGGGGGTAGCCAACTATAGAAAACTTATGTGCAGCTAAGCCTAAAGTTGGGTGGAGAGTCATCCCCCAAAATATTTGTTGCGATTAGCATAATTCAAAGAGCATTCAATGCCAAAAGCACAAGTAATGAATATCATTGATACGGGCAAGTCATCTCTGCTAGCGTTTTTATTGAAACTTCTATGTTAAATAGTTGAATAATTTGGTGTAGATTATTAATCATATAAATTGATGTAATTATTTGTATATTTTAAATTGGGGTTGTCACAAACTTAGGTTTTCCCAGGGCTTCTCATGTCTTTCTTGGAAAAATGTTGACATCTGAGCCTAGAGCCAACATGGTGTCCTTAATCTGGAACCCTGCAATATGAGCGTCAATCTAGAACTCTCTTCCTATTCTCTTCTTGTTCCTTTGCACCTTCCTAGAGCATCTTTCAAGTAGGTTGGTAGAGATGACTCCTCCCTCAACCACCTTGTTTGTGATAACAACTTTCATAATTTTCTGCAACTGTCCCAACATCTGGTCATTGTCCATGATTTTCAGAAATAATTTGAACAATTCTTTAATGGGTTGGGCATCGAACTACGACAGTTCTGGGTTCTTAGCTTTAAGGGATCTTGGATGCTCCTTCTATGGCCGTCCACCTCCTGTCATATTTTTGAAAACTTTTGTGGCTTCCTTGTAATATTGCTTCTGTTGTTTAGGGTCATATGAGTGATTTCAGGATGCCAGTCTTATGATCTTGGGTTATTCCATGGCTCCTATGTTAGCTCCATTCTTTTTGCATCCATGTGTGACTATATTGATATTTGAGAGGGGGGACACCTTTCCAAACCTTGGCTTTACATTAATCAAATTTTCTCCCCTATAGAAGCTTTTGACTTCCCATCTTGCAATCAACTCTGGACAATCCTTTGTTGCATGTAGGTTGTACCTCTACTAAGAGAAATATGGTCTTCTTCATAGTTGTCAATATCATGCAACATTCCCTTATTGATCACAATTGTAATAGTGAACTAGGCATTTGCCTCCCCTTGTTCCTCCTCCTCGTCCTCCTCACCCTCGAGGAGTCTCATTGATTCATAAGGCTGGTCAGTCTAACTAATTAGCTAGAACATCTAGTGCCCTACCTTGATTAATATGGTGAGTTGTTAAAGCACAAAAGTCACAATAGGTGTTTTTGGAATGTTGGAGTATTTTTGCAATATTGGGCAAAGTCGAGGGCGATTCCCATATTCACTGCATACCTCACAGTACTCCAATTGCACTAAACTTTGTTTATTCACAAATGCCTAAAATTGGTTGCACCCTGTGTATAATATCGACATCCCTATTTGCACAATGCCTGCAACAAGTGTATATCCAGGTGGTCCTACTAGTGTAGGAGTAGTATTTGTGCCCCACAACATTAGGCATTATGTAGCAACATGACCTTCTACTAACCAAGTTGTACACCATACATTCGGTTGCGTCAGTTGTGTTGGTTGTAGATCCTTCAAATTCTCTGTAAAGTTAGCAATTTAATGTTGGAGACCTAAAATAGATGAATCATGAGGTGTTTCTCTCCCCCTATATTCATGTGGGTATCTTTCTATAGCTTCAAGTAGTTTATTTTACCAATTGCATCCTTGAATATCTACATCAACTCCCATGTGGTCTCTCCCTCCCACTTTTTTATTCCCAATAGTTCTGAAAGCCCTTGCTGATTGGTTTAGGGAAGCTTAAATTCTTGCACAAATTCTCTTTTAACATCATCCAGAGTTGGATTCTAAGGTAACTCTGACCACTTTATGAACCATCTCAAGGCCCTTTCTCTGGCATTCGTTTGGAATTCAATTAACTTCACATCATTTTTCATCTGACAGGCATTCCAGATGGCTTCGCACAGATACTAACGTTGCTAGACATTGTCACTCCCTTTACTAGATAACTTGGGATACCTAGTGAATGATCCCACTATTTTGACTGAGCTTGCAATAGGAGTACAAATCCCTGAAACCCAGGCTGTAATGATCCTTACAGACTCGTACCACTACCACTAGTTTTGATTAACTTAGAAAGTAATTTATTACCACTACCACTAGTTTTGATTAACTTAGAAAGTAATTTATTATGATTATGATAGAGTACTAGGGGAAGGTTTAGGGAGATACTACCTGAGCTTTGGGGAGTTAGGTCATTTATTCCTTTGGATGCACCATCTTTAGCAAATAGTCTCCTTATAGCAAAGTGCATATCATCATCTAAGCCTTATTTTGAGCCTAAGTGGCCCATTTCATCTAAAATTTCCATTTCTACTGGCGAGGTTCGGTCCCTGTCACCTTCCAGACCCATAGTTGTTGTGTTTGTCTCTACCCTTCCCAATGGAATTTCTTCCTCTTTCATATCTCTTAACATTTCTCCTACTTGGTACAAACTCTTTTACCACTTTTTATCACTTGTATAGCCCTTTCCTGCCATTTATCAATTATCTGTGGTCTCCTTTGTGCTATAAAATCCTTGGCCTTCCGAAAGTCATTTGTGTCCATCCTCATGACATTCTCATAGTTCCCCGCTTGGTAGCATCGATCCCTTTAGGTCCTTCCCCCAGTACTAGGTGTTTAAGCTTCCATGCTTGGGTTTTGGAACACTAACAAGCCCTCTTCCACCATTAGAACCTTAATCCACAGAGTAACCTCCTTCAGTAACTTCCCTCACAACCCCAATCTGAACACAACTTCAACTTTCAAAAAATACTGATGGCTCTTTGTTGCAAACTAATGTACCCCTATAGTGTAGTATGTATCCAAAAATATGTCTCTCTTGTCAAATTTGTATCAAGGCAGTGTATCTCAATAATGTTTGCGTGAGTCCAAGCATGATGTGATCGATTGTTTCCACTGACATTTCCTTTCACTTGCAATCTCTGCAACCAATTGTAGAGTTCTTCTAGATATTTTCATCAAAAGATCTCGTATTGATCACTAGCTAGCTCTAAGTACAATATTTCTTCCTTCAAAACTTCCCTATACTTCATTGACAAAGTTGAGCTTCCTAAGAAACAAACTGGTCCACTTGCTCATGCCACCTAGTTTTGCAGTTCTTTCTTAAAGATCCTTGATACCATATTCCAAACCCCTTTTTGAAATCTTAGGGTCTCGATAATGGAACCATTTATTGGCACAAAAATAGCAACAGGTTAGAGACCCTAGGTTTGGGAATAGGGGCCAATAAATCTCTACTATAGTCTAGCACAATGCCGACATTTTCACCTTACCCATAATGGGTAAGGAGTTTCACCTGAGGCGCGCCGCGACCTTAGTTAGATGGGGATTGGAATCTAGTATTGGGAGGAATCATATCATAGAACCAAGAGGCAAAGAATACTGAATCATTCTACATGGAAGTCTGATCGTAACAGGGCATACATGCTCCTAAAATAGATACTACTTAAATATACTCATACATAAAAAAATTTAAGAACCAAATTAACATACAACTAACACATGGTTGTCCCAATAGAAGCCTTCATCATTAGTTTGAGTTGTAATGGCATTACATCAGGCTCAAGGCCTCTCTCCCAACATACAAAAACTCTAGACAAAACAATACATAAGCATATGAAATAACAGGTACAAAGCGACTCTCCTAGCTTTGGAACAACAACCCTTCAATGTTCTCCTTTATGCCTTTTCACTTGTTCTTCCTTCTATTTGCACACCAACCTAGATTGGAAGTTCCTTCTTGAGCTCTACAATTTCTCCCTTGCTCAACTATTTCCATTCCTCGGTTGTCCTTGTTCTTTTCCTGCTCAGCTATGTTTGCTCCTTCCTTTTGTCCCTTTGCAACTACTAGTCTTCCATTCCTTCCTTCCTTTTTCTCGGTTGTTACTCCCGCAACTCTCCAATGACCATTTGTACCACTTGTTTTCATCCTTATAACACATCACAAAAACTTCTTAATTCCTCTAAAAACGAAAGCCCCAACATTTATTACCACTTTTGAGTCAGGATCCTTTGCTACAACAGAAGCTGAGATTCATGATAAATTGTGGGATCTGTAGCAAAAGAAGAATAGAGTTTCCAATCCTCATCACTTGGACATCCTGATATTCATAATAAGAATGAGAGGAACTCTTATAATTTAAGAGAAGGAGGAGGTGAAACAAGAAACCCAAATTTCCAACTCTTGAACAAGAGCCTCATGTAACACCAATAACAATGGAAGGAATTGTTATTCCTGACAAAGGTAATGTTGTTAGGCCTATACAAGGTCCAAAATATCAATATCGCACTTGTCCCTTCCAATTAGTGCCTCCTAAATTTGGAATCCTAGAGGTATATTGGAAAATATTTGGCCATATGGTGAGACAAGTAAACACATTAGCCACATCGACCTCAACAATAGAATTCTGTATTGTTGACCCATAGGAAAATGCACCCATGAAATCCATACCACTTCAAGGTCTTCCAAACTTGTATGGATTGGCCTTAGAAGACCAAGATGCATTTCTATTCGAATTTTATGTTCTATGTTGAGGATATGAATATATCACAAATCCCTAAAAATTGAATATGTTCTCCTCTACATTGAAGGGAGCAACACTATTGTGGTTTATGGGATTAGGAAGTGGTACCATTAATTCTTGGGATGAAATGAAGGGATCCTTTCTTAAAAATATCAGGACTATTGTCAGTCTAGGGATTTAAAAGAAGAAATATTTAAGATGACTTACAAAGAGGATGAGACTTTAGAACAATACATAGAAATGTTTTTGTATAATCTACAAAGGTTACCATATACCACTCTTCCTAAAGAAGTGTCAAAAACTTCCCTTATTAGAGGAATAAAAGATGAATGGTTAGAAACACTTAATTTGATGGGATAAGGAGATATGTTTAAGGAAGAATATGATGATATAGTTAAACTATGTGTTAGGTTCTCTCGAGGAAGTGCAAGGAGTAGACATGGCATACGAGATCCTCTGAGAAGAACTAGCAGGGTTACTAGGGAAGGAGTCACTCGGGGAGAAATCGGTAATTTGTTAGAAATTTTTAAAAATTATATTTTGAGTACCTTGACCACAAAGTTTGATGTTTTTCAGGTGAAACAAAATTAGGCAGAGGTGGAGAAAGCATTAGCGATTTTCTATCCTCATTGTCATAAAAAACATGGCCACAAGGAATGTCCACTAGAGGTTATTAAAGTTTGTTCCATCTGTGCAAAAGAACATTCGACTGAATTTTTTCCATCCCTGTAAGGATTAAAAGTGGTTAACAAGGAGGTTGGGAAGAAACCTAAAACAACATAACTTGGGGAGGAACCTGAACCAACATACCTTGTGGCTCAACAATGACAATGGAAATCACGTCCTCCAGGTATGGCCTCAAATTCTTCTATGTCTTTTCCTAATCAATATAATCAGCAACAATATCCTTGACTGACCTAGTAGAGTTAATGATATCCTGGACCGCCCCGGTAGAGTCAGCAATATTCTGCACTGTCCTGTCCAAATCAACCATACCTTGGATCTTCATAGAAAAAACAACAATAATTTGGGTAGTCCTAGAAAAGTCTTCAATGGAAAAATTAGGTTTCTTAGGGGCCACTATGGCCTCAAAATTGGTAGTGACCTTTTGGTTTGATTAATCAATATTTAGGGGTGTTACCTCAATCACAACCTCCATCAGAGTTCTAACCACTGCAACCAACACTTGAATTACCTCTAAACACTTCACCACCGCTACGTCCTCAATTACTTGCACAAACCAACCCCAACCAAAAATAACATACCTGTTCAACTATTAGAAATATCAGATACTTCTTAATATTATCTCCCCCCTCTAGAATGTAACGAGATTATATTAAGATCAAAGTAGACTACTTTTACAGAAAATTGTCCAATAAATTTTGTGCAATCAGAAAATGTAAAATATAAAAAAGAGAAAAACCAAATTCAATATGAAAAATATCCAGTAGCTGCAACCTATGGCAGGTCGAATCATATTTACCACCAACATTAGATTCACTTCCAAAACCTAGTAAAAATCATAATAGAACTAAGGTTACAATTGTTTCTCCCCCATTCCCGGAAAGACTGATTATAATTGATCAACCATCATACCCCAAATTTGATTTAATACGGGAATTACAAAATCTCTGTGTCAAGGTTCATCTCTTGGAAGTTATTAAATATGTGCCTATTTATGCAAAAACTATCAAGGAACTATGCATTAAGAAGCCTTGTAAGAAACCTAAATATCCTCCCACTATCCATGTGATTGGCAAATTGTCTCATTTAATCCTAGGGAAACATGTTCCTATGAATAATGAAGACCTTGGGAATCCCGTAGTCACTATCCAAGTGAAAGTCACTAATTTTCCAAAATAATTTGGTAGAGCTATGAATTGCTATCAATATTATGACATTAAAATCCCGTGCTTTTCATGGATTGCATGAGATGAGACCAACTCTTATTATGTTGGAACTAGTTGATAGATTTGTGATTAAACTAGAAGGAATCCTTAAGGACATAATTTTTTCAGTGGATTCTTGGGAGTACCCTACTAATTTCCTAGTTTTTAATCTCAAAGATAAACTCAAAGGACGTCCTCTTATATTAGGCAGGCTTTGGCTTGTCACTTCTAATGCATATAGTGGACGTGAAACTAGGAATATGAAAATTGCTAGGGGAATAACCATTAAGAGTCTCACCATTTATCCACCTACTAAACCCAACATGGATTTAGGTAACCCAACATAGTTCTCTCTAAATTGTGAAGAAGGAAAATTGGGCACTATCCTTATTATTGAAAAGGCCTTTACTTTCAAAGAAACATATTGAAGATGATGCCATTAGTAGCTTCATTATCAACCATCTGCAATAGAATATCCAACTTGTGAAATCTTGGAAGTTGTGTTAGATAATGAATCTCAGAGTGATCTCATGGAGGTATCTTATAGTGACCACATTCCTACAACAATGTTTCATAACAACATTTCAATTGAAATCGAACCTGGTAAAACAATAAATATCAACGCTAATCTTACCAGCTCCTAATGTGAATGATTAATATAAGTCCTCTAGAAACATAAAAAAGCTTTCGTCTTGGATTACATAGATATAAAAGCATTGATCCTAAATTATGTACACATCACATTTATACATAGAAATATGTTAATCCTATTCGTCAATCTTGAAGTAGGATAAACCCACACCTTAAGGATATAGTGAAATAGGAACTTCAGAAATTGCTTAATGTTAATTTCATATATCCCATATCAGATAGTCAGTGGGTATTTCCATTAGTCTTTTTTCTTAAAAAGAATTTGAAGTGGCACATTTGTGTAGATTACAGGGAATTAAACAAAGTTATGTGAAAAGACCGCTTTCCTCTTCCATTTATTAATCAGGTCCTTGATACTCTTGTTGAAAGGAAATATTTTTCTTTTTTAGATGGATTCAACAGATATAACCATATTTAGATCGCTTCAAAATACCAAGATAAAACCACATTTACTTTCCCGTGGGGAAAATTTACGTACCAAGTTCTCCCATTCAGTCTCTGCAATGCACTCACAACCTTTCATAGGGAAGTTATGAGTATATTATTTGATTTAATTAATGAAGGATTTGAAATCTATATGGATGAATTCACACCCTATAAGAATGAAATTGAAGAAAATCTAAATAATCTAGAAAAGTACCTCATTAGATGCATATTAACCAGATTATGCCTTAGTCATGAAAAGTGTCACATGTTGATGACTGAAGGTGTGGTCTTGTGACATTTCATATCTTCTACAAGCATTGAGGTGGACCAAACAAAAACCTAGGTAATCCTTAGACTTCTTGTTCCTCGGAAACCGAAAGAGATACATATATTTCTTGGATATATCAATTATTATCGACAATTTATAGAACATTTTTCAAAATTGTAGCTAATTATATGTATTAACAGGAAATTTGGAATTTATTTGGATTGCTAAATGTGATAATACTTTTGTAAAATTGAAGAAATTACTATCAACAACACCTATATTACGAGGTCCTAATTGGAAACTCTTGTTCCAAATATTCTTTAATGAATTTGACATGGAAATAGGAGCAATACTCGGGTAGGAAGGAGACAAGAAACCTTATGCTATTTATTACATCATAAAAAACTTGACAGAAACTATTATAAAAACAATATAGCGCCAAAAAAATATTTCTTGGTTTTTGTTAATAAATTTTGTCATTATATTACTAGCTATCCTGTCTTCCTATATATAGATCATTCTACTATTAAGTAATTAGATAATAAACCATTTACTAATGGTGGAGTGACTCGTTAGCTAGTTTTGTTGCAGGAATTCGATATCACTATGAAAGATAGGCTAGGAAAAGGAAATCTCACTGTATGTTTCTTATCTAGGATCCACCTACAAATGATTCCTCTCTTGTAGAACACTGATTTCCAAATGAAAATTTATTCATAGTGTCTATTAAAACCCAATGGTATGCATATGCTGTGAATTTTCTTGCAGTATGGAAACTACCTTCACATATATCAACTCAGGAGAAGAAACACATCATTTAACATAATGCTCAGTTTTCCTAGATAAATGGCTAACTTTTTCACACAAGAGCATACCTTTAGATTTGCAAATGCATAAGGGAAAATGAGGTTTATGATATTATTAAGCCTACCATGATGAATCCTATGGAGGCCATTCTATTGGTCTCACAACAAGGCATAAATTACTATAGATGGGCTACTTCTAGCCAACAGTATTTAAGGATCTTAAAACATGCATTTAAAGTTGCAATAGATGCCAAAGAATGGGGCATACCATTCCGTCAGAAGCAATACCTCTTCAGATGTAGTTGGAACCAGAGCCATTTGAAAAATGGGTTATGGATTTCATGGGCCCCATTAATTCCCCTTCAAATAAGATTTCATATATTATGGTTTGTACTGACTATGTGATGAAGTGGGTGGAGGTGATAACTATTTCTAGAGCTACAAAAGAAGTAGTTACAAATTTCTTGTTTGAGCTCTTTGTCTGATATGACCTACCTAGGGAACTTGTCATTGATGGAGGACCACAATTTACATCTCAGTAAATATCTACAACTTTACAGAAATATCACATTAAACATAGAGATACCTCCTCATACTACCTACAAGAAAATGGTTTGGCTGAAAGCATGAATAAAGTATTGGAAAACATTATGACCAAAATAATGGCTACTAATTGCCAAGATTTGCTTTCAAACTTCTTGAATCGTTATGGGTTTATCATAATATTTAGCATAATACCACAACCTTTTCACTTTACCATATTGTTTATGGTAAAAATCCAATTTTCCTTATTGAATTTGAAATCAAGACTCTTAAGACTACCTGAGAAGTTAGCTTAGATTTCTCGGAAGCATAAAGACAATGCTTAGAATATCTCAATGAATTGGAAGAAATGTGCCTCGCTAATCTCCTAAAAACTTTCACAGCTTAACAACAAAGGGATAAATGCCATGATATCTTATTAAAAGAAAACCTTTTCAAAAAGGCAATTGGGAATTATTATACGATTCCAAGTTTCAAGACTTCTCAGGAAGCTTCAAAATAAATGGTTAGGCCCTTATGAGGTCAGTGAAATATACGATAATGGAACATTGCACCTCACTACCATCAATGGCTCTAGTGTTTCCTTTCTCACAAATGGTCATTGATTGCGCTTATACCATGAACCCGTCATAAATAATACATATTTACATATCGTAGGTGGACAGGGGAATGTCCCCACACCTACGACCAGGTAAATTTCTTTATTTTTCATTCAATAATAATAATAATAATAATAATAAATAACTAAATAAATAAATAAAATTTGAATATAAGAGTTCTAATGCTTATTTTTATCTTTTGTCGTTTTTACTTTTGATTTCATTTTTTTATCTAGAGTTACAATTATTGTTCCCTAAGTTACAAGTGTTGTTACCCTAATCCACAATTACTATTACCTAAGTTGCAGTTGTTGTAACCTTGAGTCACAGTTATTGCTATCCTAAGCCACAAGTGTTATTACGTGAGTCGCACATTAGGTGAATTTTGAGGCCTAAAATGGGATTCCTAAGAGAAATGTACAACCAAATTAAAATTTATAAGAACCACTAAGATTCAAGATGATTATGTCAGCCATGGGGGATGGTTCACCATTTTTGGAGTAAAAAAGTAAAAAGATTAAAAAATAATAAAACTAATTTTTCAACTTGTATTTTCAACTTGTCTCCTTAAGGTTTTACTCAAATTTCATGCAGGAGTACTTGTTCGATGCAATATTTAATTCCTCATCCAAGAAGTACCCATCTTTCATATTTTTGATGACCCTGCTACATATTTTCATACAACACATCTTGCATATTTTCATACAACACGTGTTGTCGCTCGAAAATTGAGTAAACCCATAAGGGATAAGTTGAAAATACGAGTTGAAAAAATAGTTTTTTCTTCTCTCCCTCTAAAATTTGATCATGTAACCTAATCATATTTTATTATTTCCACTATTAATTTATAATTTCCTTAGGAGGCACATTTTAGACCTCAAAATTCCCCTAATTATTGTTATTACCTTAAGTAACAATTATTGTTACCTAATCCCAATTGTTGTTTACTTTTAACCACAATTATCATTCATTTTAATCAAATTTGAACAAGATTGTTGCCATTATATATTAGCAATATTTTTCCGATATAATGATCTCTTGACCCCTATTTAGAAATGACTATGATTGATTGAAGAGCTTACCATTTCCCCTTATCATTTGCTTCATCATTTTGATAATTAATTGGGGGGTGAGGGTTGTATTTCCTTTGTTTTTAATGATTCGAATGATTGCAACAAAGTTACCAAATCAAACGGGAACTGTGACCTCAAAATGAGAACTCTAGCCAAAAAACATGAAAAAAAAACCCAAAAACGTATCGCTGCAACAATGCTTTTTATTTTTTATTTTTAGGCTAAATTTTCAACATTTTTAAACAATGCCAGTGATAACCAAATTTTTTAGCAAAAAAAACACCCTCAAAACAAAAAATGTTGATTTTGGATTGTCTTTTTTGGGAGGTAAATTTTCAACTTTTTTTAGCAATGACATTAATGATAAAATATCATGACTCTGAAAAACCTTAAAATCCCAACAATTTCCATGCATGGCCTTAAAGATAAAATATCACGTCTCTAAAAAGCCTTAAAATTCAAACAATTTTCAATCATGACATTAAATATAAAATACTTATAATTGTTTTCACTGATAGTATTAAAGATAAAATACCACGACTCAAAAAAACCTTAAAATTTTGACAATTTTTCAACAATGGAATTAAAACCAAATGACTAGAAGGAACCTTAAGTTTTCAACATATATCAACCATGACATTATCGGAAAATTATATGACAAAAGAAACTTTAAAAACCAACATCTGAAAGAAACAATCATTATACCAAGATTAATTTCTTTTTTAAATGCTAAAAGTATATCTATTTGATGATTTGCACGGCTCCATCTTGTAATTATGCCCTATTTTTAGTGGAACAATATCCGATGCTCAAGATACAAGTTGTAGAACACGGTTTCTCTTATGAGTTTGTTGATGTCTTGAATTTCATATTTATTTTCCATAAGAATATTTAACACATACCCTATCTTTTATGTGATATTTATATCATAATTTTCTGTTGCTAGAGAAAAGGGATGAAAATGTTGTTCCATTCGTTGGAGACATTCAACTCCAAGCCTTTAGATCTTTCTCTCAGGACTAAATAAAATGGTGAAAGGCCTCCATTAATTTTGAACAAAATGAGCCAAATTGTGAGTTATGGGTTAAAGTAGATCCCAAGTATACATTCATTGTGTTTTATAAGCATAAAATTTTTGTTAAAAAGATAATTTTTTTCTCTACACTCAAAGATATTAATCTAAAACTATTGATCTCCATGCTTGAATATTTGAAGGACATCAAAGAAGATGTAGTCAAAGTGGCTAAAATGAGATGGATGAAATCTTTACAAGAAGTTAAGAATATGGATTCCTTTGGCCTCCATAACTTCCAGCAAGCTCTTTCTAGATTCTACTCTCATACCTCAATTCTGATGGAGGTAGGATTGAATTGGATGGGATGTGGGTATCGTTGACCCATGATTTGGTGTTATCTATCATGTTAACAATTTGATCACGAGTTTTCTCGATAAATTTAGTATTTGGATTTTAAAGAAATCAAGCATCAGGGTGGATTCAAGTACAGAGGGGAGGAAACTTATAAAGCTTACTCCCTAACTTCCCTGCATATTAATTATTTATTTGATCAATAGAGGATAATTGCATGAAGACATGTAATTAGGTCATTTGGGGGTGATGTTGGGCCTTGTCATTTTTATACTTCTCCTGATCACTTCCTTAGTTTTTATATCAGTCTCTTATCCTTTTCATAATCATATTGTTTTTCTAAAGATGGTCTAGACCTTGGTAGAATCTATCTATTTATATAATTATGCTTTAATAAGATGAAATAGATTGTTTTATTTATAGATTGATTTAATGATATGTTGGATAATATTTTTTTTACGAACAAGAACTATGAAGAGGAATACAAGGTGAATGCATCCAAGATGGCATGTGTTCAATTCGAGTGGAGTTGTTCCCAAATATGGAGTTAGTTACAACAACATAATTTTTGGTTTTCTCGTCGAAGCTAGAAGACTCATCTTAACTTAGGGAGAACGTCTTGAGTGTTAAATTGTAGTAAGAAAAGGATCCATTTGACTTGTGCCTTAGTCAAATGGAGAAATTCAAATTTCCACATTAGCAGGATGACCTGAGTTGCAGTTAGTAGGAGTGACATGGCCAAGTCACTTAGTTAAGCTAGTCAATTTGAGTTCGTGAGCAAGAAGTATACTTTTGAGTTGATTTCTAAGATCTAGAAATCTAGTGGAGTTATAGTTAGTGAAACTCAATTATCTAAGCTCTAGTGATGAATAGGGTCAATATGAGTTCAATTGAGTGGTTGTAGCTGTTGTTAGCTCAATGATCTCTCAATTAACTAGTCAATTACTAAAAATAGCCCTAGACATGCACGCAATTTGAATTTCCTAGTTGAGTGGAGGGAGAATGAACAATTATATCTATTATTGTATACTAGTGAGTGTACAGAGTTGCATGTAGTAGGTAAGCTATTTTCCTTGGGAATTTCACAAGGAAATATGAACTTCCTATGATATTCCTATTCTTTAGGAGAAGGAATTGTGCAAGGAAATAAGAGGAAGATGGAAACCTATTTTGGATAAGTGTTGGTCAGAGTAGGTAGAGAAGGAGGTCAATATTGCATTGTAGGTTAAGATTCAATCATTGAAGATATCATTGTAATAAATCATTATTCTCATCTAATATGATATAAATAGAGAAGGGGTTTTTCCTAGTTGGGTTCCTTAGTAAAAATTGTTTTCATTATGATTGAATGATTGCATGTGTTTCTATTGCATGTTTTCCTTTCCGTAAAATTTAGTAGAATAAATTTGTGTCTATTATTTTCAGTTTAATTCATTACAAGCTAAAAATTTCGATTTATTTCTACATGGTATCAGAGCTATTGAAAACTGCATAGAAACCAGGTTCCTGATCTTCTCTTAGAAAAAATTTGAATAAACGAGTTTCATGATGTTTTTTTCTTCAGTGCAAGAACAATGTCTTTCAATGGATTGAGGCTTGAGTATTAATTGGAGGGAATTTAAAATTATTAAGTCTGGAAAGATAGGATGGAAGATATTCTATATGATAATGGAGTATTGGAGTACACACAAAATGATATGCCAAAACTAGCAGCATCAGATGCACAACACCTAGCTTAGTAGAAGAAAGACACAACAAAAGCGAGGATGATTATCCTAGAGTGAGTTAGAGATCATGTGGTTTCAAATTTAAATGGAAAGAAGACTCCATTTAAAATGTGGAAAACTCTCATAGATCTATTCCAAAGCAACAATGATTCCATGAAGCTGGCATTGAGAGCTAAGCTCGGGAACATTTGAATGGGAAAAAATGAAATTATTGTTCAATATCTATCCAGATTCACTCGGGTCACATATGAACTTGGAGGAGTTGGAGAGATTGTGCCACCATCTGAACTAGTGATCTTAGCAATCCTTGGACTTCTAAAGTCTTATCACAACTATAAAGATTTAATTAATGGAAGAGAGAAGCTCCAAAACTAGGATATACTTTGGTCTGACTCGGTACAAGAGGAGATTAAAAGAAACACTAGAGATGGAGTCTCACCTAGAATTGATAAGGAAGAAGACTTTGATCTAGTTAAAAAAGAAAATAATGAAAAATGGAAGAAGGTCCAAGGTGAGGAAAAATCCATCCAGAACCATGGAAAGAAGAAATACCTCAGTAAAATTAAATGCTTTCACTGCCACGAGTATGGACTCTATGAAACCAAATTTCCATATAATAAATCCAATGAGGAAGCTACAAAAACTGTAGGAGGATAGCTCTCACATCACAATTTGAGTTGGATTTCACCCTCATTGCTTACATGGAAAGCACAATACATGGAAGTGAGTGGTACCTAAACTCTAGTGCTTCATTTCATATGGTAGGAAATAAGGATTTATTTGACATCTTAGAAGAGAAATATAGTTTTTCTGGTTGTACTTGAAGAAAAAGGATATGATGTGGTGTTCAGTAGAGGGAAGGCATATTTGAAGTATGTTTTTATTGGAAAAAGTTAAAAAAAAAAAAAAATTCGAGTCAAAAATCTCTACAATCTAGAAGTAGATTTCACCATGTATGCAGTTATACTTGCAAGAGTGAGGTGGGGCGATGTAGAGCCTTAGTCCCAGAGTTGTAAACATTTGCACAGTCCATAGGAAAGAAACAACCATTGTAGTATACTATTCTCATGGATAATGAACCTTGCTACAAGGGCCCACTATATTCAGTAGTAGAAGGATTAATGTCAGTTGATGTAGTCAAATCTTGGGAGACAATTCCAACACAGAGAGACAATTAATTCAACATTGCTGATGCTTCTTATTTGCATTTGTTGCAATAATAACAGAAACAATGAGAGGGAGTGTTATTTGTTTTACAATACATTACTACAGAGGAGTAGGATTCAAACATATTAACAAAGGCTTTGTCAAGAGGAAAGTTTGAGTTCTACAAGAGAAAGATTGGGTTTGTGCAGAACCCTTTTCTTAGTAAAAAGCGTTAAGTTGTAGCAAGAAAAGGCTTCAGTTGGCTTGTGCCTTAGTCAAATGGACAAATTCAAATTTCCACATTAGTAAGATGACTTGAGTTGCATTTAGTAGGAGTGACGTGGCTAAGTCACTTAGTTAAGTTAGTTTATTCAAGTTTGTGGGAAAAAAGTAGGGATGTGCATAAGTTGATTGCTAATATCTAGAAATATAGTAGAGTTATAGTTAGTGAAACTTACTTATCTGAGATCTATCCATGAATAGATTCAACATGAGTTCGGTTGAGTAGTTGTAATTGTTGTTAACTCACTCATCTCCCAATTAACCAGTTAATTTACTAAAAATAAGCCTAGTCACGCATGCAATTTGAATTGCCTCGTTGGGTGGAGGGAAAAGGCATAATTGTATTTATTATTGTATACTAGTGAGTATACAAAGTTTGCATATAGCATGTGAGATAATTCCCTCAGGAATTGTGTAAGGAATTAAGAGTTTCCTATTCTTTGAGAGCAAGAATATGCAAGGAAATAGGAGGAAGTTGGAGGTCTATTTTAGCTAAGTGTTGGTCAGAGCAGGAGATAAGTATTAGGAAGGGTTTTTCCTAGTTGGCTTCCCTAGTAAAAATTGTCTTCATTGTGATTGAATGCGTTAGAGGAAATATTAGTGTAAAAGTGCCCATGAAATTCTCATGTAATTTCCATGTAATAATATGTAAACCAATAATAAGTTTAAAAATATGTGCATTTAAATATTTTGGAGGGAAAAGAAGAAAAAATATTTTTTACTTGTATTTTTGACTTATCTCCTTATAGGTTTACTAAAATTTCAAATGTAGACACTCGTTGGATGCATAATTAAATTCCACATCTAACGAGTACCCATTATGCATACTTTTGATAAGTCTCACATGGATAAAAATTGAAGATACATTAAAAAACATGTTGGACATGTTTTTTTAATGTATCCTCAATTTTATCAATTTGGGTCTTCTAAAAAATATGCATAATGGGTACTCACTAGATGTGGAATTTAATTCTGCATCCAACGAGTGTCTACACTTGAAATATGAGTAAACCTATAAGAAGATAAGCCAAAAATACATTTAAAAAAAATTGGTTTTCTTCTTTTCCCTCCAAAATTCATAATTATTATTTTATTATTTTTCCTTAGGAGGTCACTTTTAGGATGAAATTTCCTTTAATGATTGCATGTGTTTCTATTATATGTTTTCCCTTCTGTAGATTGAGTAGAAGATATCTGTGTCCATTTTTTTAGTATGAATTCATTAGCAACTGCAAATTTAGAGTTATTTCTACATTAAGAATCTATGATTCTCAAGACGTTCCTTATCTAATAGATCTTCTATTGTAACTTCCTTTTTGTAGTATAAAAACAAAGGAAGTTGCCTCTGGTGGGATGATGAAAATTTGTAATTTTGAGATAAAACAATGAAATAAGTCTTGATTGTACTTACTCTTTGAAGGTTGTCATGAAAATACTTATCAATTAATTTCAACTTTTATCGATTATATCTTGATCTAGGTTCCTTTTAAAGGCAGTCTCACTCTTTGTGGTTTGGGTTTGCTTCCTAGATGAAGTATTGTCTTACATGTGTATAGTAAATTAGTTTAACTTTGTATTGTTTCCTTCTTCAAATGGTTAATGTTAATTTATTTAAGAAGTGAATGGTTATTCGAAAGTTTATTCATATTTTTGAAAATAGTAGGATTTAATGGATTGTTCTTAATTATTGTTTCCCGAATAGGTGATTGTTGTTCCTTTGGTTTTTTATTGTTGTTCATTTGGTTTATTATTGTTGTTTCTTCAGTTATTATTGTTATTTAATAGATATTAGTTCAATTCAAGAATAGTTAGAAAGTTGAAAGTCTTGAGTTAAGATTCCATACCTCATTCCTTGTTTTAAGCTTAATTTAGAGTAACACAAATAACTAGTTGTGCATTTGAACTCCAATTTTGCAAGAAAGGTTTGACTTCATTTTGAGATAGAGTTTGTTTTCAGATCGTGTTGTGATTTTCTGCTAGGTAGGAACAATTTATTTTTGATAGGAAAAGTTATGATTTTAGATTAACTCATATAGCACCAGCATTAGTTTCTAGTAGTACCTTACATAAATTTTGTTGATCATCTTGAAATAAAAAGACGAATTCCTAGGTTGATAAATTAATGTTAGATGAATAGTTGTTTATTTTAATACTTAGTAATCCCAACAATAAGGTTTACCAAGTATATTATTAAACCTTATATTAAAACCCCAATATTAAAAAATCAATATTATATACCCTAATATTAAACCGAATATTAAAAAACCCTAATATTATAACCTAGTATAAACCCAAAATAAAAAACACATTATTAAAAGTCTTAATATTATAAATCTAATAATATAAACAAAAATTAAAAACCCAATATTAAAAATCCAAAAAATAAGGTGCTCCCTCTCAAGGAAAAAGGAAGAAGAATCACCTTTTCAAGCAAACCACCAATCTTCAAATGGCTACAAGTTGGGTATGTATCAAACTATTCAATAGGAAAAGGATTTTAGAATAAAGTCCCTAGTTGGTAGGATTTTTGGAAGAAAAATTTTCCTCCTCATTCTTAATGAATGGGTGGAATCCTTGGTGTGCCCTCTAGCAAAACATGCCAGGTCACAGTCCATGCCCTTGCGAAGGGTTGGGTCCATTTGATCTTTCAGGATGAAGTGGATGCAAAACATATTGAAGGAATTATGATGTTGATTGACTCTACCCTGACCCTCTTCAAATATTGGAATCACTATTTTGACATTGGGTGTGAGAAGACTAGATCAATCAATGTGGTTTTATATACCTAGTCTTCCAGCTCATCTGTGGCTCGAATATTTTTTTGTCTGGTCAGAAATCAAATCGGCATATACCTCGAGCATGAAACTTCTTATATTACCTTTAATGATACCTTAATGGCACATATACTAATTAGTGTGGATATAAGAGGTTAGTGTGATGGAACTGGGTGACGGGATGGATCCAATCTTGCAGGATTATGAGAGAAACTGATTTTGTTGTTGTCATTATCACCAACATGGTCATGGCACAAAGGAATGGGTCCTACCTATGAACAAGAAATTCCATTGGCCCTCAGGTACACAAGTTGGGGATTTTTCGGGCTTAGATTCATACTCTATGGCATCATCTACTTAGGTTTGTTTCTCGATTTCATGTGAGGCAGTTGCAATGGATCACAATTCTATTCTTATCATTGAAGGTTTGTGACTAGAGTTCATTCCTTCATCTTCGTCTCCCGCGACTATTGAAGGTTATATGTTGAGTCCCTCTTTTTCTCTTTAAAATTCAAGTTCTTTCAATGTGTTACATTTAATCCTCTTTGCACTTCTAGTATTTACTTTTCTTTGGTGGTCCCTTTCTTTGATGTGTCTCCCCCTTATCCCTTGAAACTTCTTCCCATATTTCCCTAGCTCTATGTCCCTTTTATGTTGCTATGGGTGATTTATCCTCCCCATCATCATCATAGTCATTAGTTTGTTGGGAGAGAACCTTCTCTAATGACGTGCTTAATAATTTATGCTCCCAGCTTGTGATTCCTCAATGGTGTGGAATTTCATGGGGTTTGGGGAAATTATCCCTTTTAGCTAGAGAAAATCATTGTCGAGTAGACAATTCTTTCTTTCTATAGTGGAGAATAAAACCAACTTTAAAACCTTGCCAGTATAAAATAAATGTCTATCCATGGGGCCCTTAGAGCATGTCTAGCCTATGGACCCTTCCTTAATTAGAATATTCTTTTAATTTTTGAGGTCTATCTTATTAAAAGACAAGTCTCCTTGACTTGGAGGAATAAATGATCTAGGGAGAATTGGGTTGGAAAGCATATTGACTAGTTTTTTTATTGTTGGATATTTATTGGAGTCCCTCACTTTGTTTAGATAGTGGCTTGTGGAGGGTGGCATATCATACAACTCTCCCATTTTATTTAATACTAGGGGCTTGCCTTAGAAGTCAACTAGTCCCTTTAAATGTGCTTTAAATTTAGCTCTGCTTGGTTGGTGGAGGAGGAGTTTGTATCCCTGATTAAGGCAAACTGGATCCACTTTTCTTCTTTTTCAGAGGTCTTGGATGCTACCCAGTTTGAATTAAATTTGAAAAGGACAAAACTAAAATTGAAGGAGTGTGCTAAGAGGAAAATATTTTGGGAGGTCCAAGAACTAGAAAAGGTGGAAAAGGATATGGAATCCATCTCTTCTAGGGAGTGGAAGAGTTTCTCCTCTCAATTTTATTTATGATTGCGTAGATCTCTTGAAGGCAAGAGGATATGTCCTTTTAATAACTAGAGAGGAGGAATGAAGGTTAAAAAGTAGGGCTATATGGCTGAAGAGCAAGGCTGAAAAAACAAGGTTCTTCCAAGATTTTACAAAGGTTAGAAAAATGAACTGTGAAATTCCTAAGCTGAAATCCCTACTGCAACAAACTGATGTTACTTCTCCTACTTGTTAATTCATACAATTTATTTAATGTGATCTATGGAAAGCATTGAAGAAAATACATTTTCATCCTTCACTTAATTAACACATATGCAAAAAAAAATACTAATCAAGAAAGAAAAATACAACACATAGGACACAATGATTTTTGGACAAAACGTCCCTGAAAAAACCCATTGCAGGAAAACCGGTGCAACAACTTTGAATGTTTACTATTATTAAGTAGTAGTTTTAAATACAACTACGAATGCCCTTTTGGAAATCTAGTTACAGAGAAAAAGAAACTTGCAAAAAACTTAGTGAGAATAGCTCATTTCACTAGGAAAATCCCTTTGATTTGACAACTGAACTGATTATCCCTGGCTATAACTACACTGCCCCTTCACAGCAATTGCATGGGCTTGCATGGAGCTCTCTAAGGCTCTGTGTCAGCTCTGAGCTGGGTTTTCTTTCCTCCTAGAGCTATAACATCAACCTTATTGACTGATCTAGCTACTCCTCGACAAGTTTCAGATTTCTGCAGAAGGACAACTCTTCCTGTGCACTGGTCCTTCTGACAATGTGTCAAGCACTGTGTGGGCCCTCCTGGCCCAATGTCAACCCTCCCTAGGTATGTGCTACCTCCACTGGTGTATCTCTACCTCTCTGTTGAGTATTCAGGGTTCCAAAGAAGATCCTCCAACCCAACTATCCATGCCCCTCTATTGCAAGAGATCTCCTCAATCGAATTTTCCTCCTAAGAACTTCTCACTTTAGAAAATCAATTTCATCAATCTCTTTGTGTAGCCCCTTCTTATACCTTCCTGTTGGACAACCGATGGCCTAGATTACATCTTTGTCAAAGGATCATATCATTTTGGATTGATCCGTGGCTTTTTCTAGAAGTTTCACCCCTTATTAGATTAATATCCATTAATATTTTCATTTTCCTAAGTTTAGACTTAAGAACCCCATTAAAAATATTAATTATTTTAATAAAATCACTTCTAGGTGGAAGTCCCAAAATGATTTATGGGTTCTTTGGAATGCATGTACCCAAGCCTCGCTGCAAAATTTTAGGCTTAGATCATATTTGATGCTATCCCAAATCAACACCCCCTCATAGCGAGGAATGTGCTCTAAAAATACAATGCTACTGCATACTGCTCTGACTCTGAGGCACCGTCCTTTGTGTTGCTGATGTCTGACATGTTGTCCACCAACTACTGTGTTGTTGCTGCTACTATACTACTACCTTTGATAATGCCACTACCAATGTTACATATGTACCACAACTCCCTCCCAAATGTTGCATTTGCTATGCTACTAGCACTGTCACTGCTAATGCTGCATCTGTATTGCAACTCAGTTGTTAAGAGAAGCAACTGAAAACACCAAAAACTAGACAAGTATCTAGTGAATACACCTCGATGTTGAAAGTCAGACTCTTGCTAGTCACATGCTCTCTTCTGAAGCCACTTTTCTACTAAAGCTCTGCAATCTGCATCCTCCCACTTTTGCCTCTTTTCTCTGCACTGCTTACATTCTGGCACTACTAACCACTCCATTTGTCGAATCAACACTCCATGGCATGAACTGAAACTCCACCATACCACTACTACTGATCATGGGCTCCCATAGCAAGGTGAGAATCCAAGAGGTGGGCTCATTAAGGATCCTACCAATATGTATCTCTATCTAAATATAGTTCTATATCAGCCCACCTCCCTCCTGGAGGTATCTTGGCTGGCATGGAAAGCTCCTCCTCCTATTCAATCTTTGCGGATGAAACCTTAAGATTATGTTTCTCATCCTTTGCTTTTTTCTTCAAAGGACACTAGGATGCATAGTGGCCCATCTCGCCACATCTGAAGTACTTTACCTTGGATATGTCCTTATTTTATCTATGTTGCCCCTATTGTCCCTTCGATGAGAGGGCTACATTATCCTCCTCCTCTACTTTGGGCTTTGACCCACTACTCTTATTGCTCCCGTCAAGTTTGACATTGAGAAGGTCTCTCCTCATCTCTTCTTGTTTCAATGTTTTTCACATCTCATCCTAATTTGGAAATGCATCTTTGCTTAGGATACTCTAGACAAATATTTACCACTCATCTGAGATCTAATTTAGAGCTAGTCTCACTAATTCTGAATCCTAAGGTGCATGTCTCGCAACTAAAAAATCACCACAGGTCTTGTTTAGTTTCGTGAGGAACAGATCCACGCGTTCTTCCTTCTACATCTAAGTAGATCTCAACTTCTACTCTAAGTATATCTTTTTTTGCTTAGAAGATCCCTGATACAATGTGGCCAAGGCATCCCGCATCTCCTTAGCAGTCCCTTTGCTAGAAAACGACACACCATGTGATCCTTGACTCCATCCAAGATCATCCTCTCCGCCTTAGCCATTTCAGCTCTATACTTCTTCAACTGATCTACATCCTCTAGGACAACTACCACATTATCAACATAAGTCTTGAGGGCATACTCATCTAGAAGGAAGGTCATTCTAGACTTCCATATGGCATAGTTGGAAGCCCCATCCAAACTGTCCTGATCCCTCAAGCCACTGGTTTCCATATCTACCACAAATGTAAAAAATTCTTCTCAGCTTCTCGTTGCTGCTACTAATCCAACAAGAAAACATACTTCTTGGTAAAAATTCTACTAAGGAAAAATCCCTTCACAATGCTTCTCTTCTTTCATATGATGTCTTTGAGCCTAGCAATACTTTCCACTGAAAAATATGCATCCCATCAACTACTCCTCATGTTGAGTCTCAGCACTGCTCCCTCTACCATGAGAAAATTCAAACTTACAGCCTTTTCTCTTCGTCAACTCACTCAGATAGAGACTACCTTGAATTTTCGGCCCTTCGGCTAGAACTACGCAAACCCTCTGGGGTTTCAACTCGCTGCCTCCTGCAGTTTTTTGATTTCCCCTTCTTCTCAGTGCTGGGGTGATCTAGATTTAAATATGAACACAACAAATTATAGAGATAACCATAAACATAGAGATGGAGAAGAAATAATACTTCATTTTGTTAATGTAGAATACTGAAATATGCTTACAAATAAGAATCGAAATAAACCAGCTAGGGCGATGGTAGCTTATCTCTAAGAAGAGATGTGGTGGCTATGCCTTACAATGAGGCTCAAGGGCCTTTTTATTATTGAACAATAAGGGCAAACCCCAAACAACCAAAACCCTAACCGGAGGAGATGTAACACCAAAAGTTTATGGGCCCCGTTGGGGTGAGTTGGACAACCAACTTCCCCGGGTCACGACTTGGTCATATTATCTCCATTTGATGTGCATGATAGCCCATTAGAAAGATATCTCCAAGGAATACGATGAAAAGGATGATTTTAGACAAAAAATTGTTAGAGGTAGATTTCCAGAAAAAAACATCATTTAGGGCCTCAAAACGGCTCTGGAAGTTTAGGACCCGGAAAAATGCTAAAAATAGTAAACTGTGTTACGATTAAGGAAATTGAAAATTGAAAGAAGCAATGGTGGGGGTCTAATTGGAATTGGAAGATGGCCACCAATATCCACCTAGATCATTCCTCCCCCCTTAGGAAGTAATGGTCCCCATTGCGTTGAGTTCCTCCATGAGATGAGGGAACTTCCGTTGAACTTGGTCCCTAGTGAGCCACTTGCCCTGGTGAAGGAGTTGGCCTACTTTGACAACTCGATATAGTTGGATATTCTACTAGCAAGTGTGATTGATCTGTTTGTCCATGATCCGATCAATTGTAGCTTGTTCCATGCAATCTGGATTTAACTCTGTGGGCGTGAGCTATTCTGCAATGTCGGATGTGTCTAGTAATAGTGGAAAGTATGGCTGAAGGCAGTCCACATTGAACACTGGGTGTAGGCCAAGGAATGGGGGAAAGCTGAGTTGAAATGCATTGTCTCCCATAGCCTTGGTAATGGTGTAGGGACCATATTGAAGTGGTCTGAGTTTTCGATAGGCTCTGGTAAGGCATTCCTTTTGCAAATGCAACCAGACTTTGTCGCTCACCTGAAACTTGTGTGGCACCCAATGTTGATCATGTTGCTGCTTGTACTTGGCATTTGATTTCTCCAAAATGTCATGGAACTACTGGTGAATATGTTGGATGTGCTCAATGAAGCTGTTTTCCTTATCTATTTCAGACTAGACATGAGACAAATCTACGTGAGTAGCTACAAATGGCATGGCCACATCAATGGAACATACTGGTTGGAATCCCAAACCCACCTAAAAAGGGTTGTGGCCAGTCAAGCTATGGAGAGCCCGGATGTAGTTGTTTTGAACATAGGGGAGGCTATCGTCCCATGTGCATGGATTCTTTGAGTTGTACATGCATAGAATGTGTATGATCATAATGTTGAAAACCTCTGTCTGGCAATCAATTTGGGGATGGAAGGCTGTGGACTTAGTGAGTTTGATGTCCAGCATCGAATAGAGACTAGACCAAAATGTATTGAGGAACCTACTGTCTCAATTTGAAATGATAGACTGTGGGATCCCAAAGTGTACCCATACTCATTCAAAGAAGAGATTAGCAGTGGCTTCTGCTATGATATTCTTCTTGCAGGCCATCATAATGGCCATCTTCGAGAACCTGTCGACGACCACAAAAACATAGTCATTTCCATGCTTAGTGGAAGGAAGGCCTGACATGTAATCCATGGAGATGGATTCCCAAGGTCGACTAGGGGTAGGAAGAAGGGTATAGAGGCCTTGCTTCTCGATGGTTGGTTTGACAATTGCACAGGCAGTGCATGATCTGATGTACTTCCTAACATCCTATCAAAGATTAAGGCAATAGAAATACTTCTGCAGTACTACCACCGTTTTCTTGACCCCGAAATGCCCAGTAGCCCAACTATAGTGTGCTTCCAAAATCATCTTGGCACGCTTGCTTGAAGGAACCTAGGTGGCATAACAGGGCATCCTCGAGGTGAAAATCTGGAATATGCTGACCCTTCAAGAGTGTCTAGTATGTGTGGCAAAATTCCGGGTCGCTTTTGTAGAGAAGTGGCCAATCAGAAGTCTCGTGCCCACAAGAGTTGAGCACGGTGGTTAATGCCATGATCGGTGGTCGACTGAGGCAATATGAAACATTATTGGTGTTGCCCTTCTTATACTTGATATTCAAATGGAATTTTTGTAGGTATGTGGACCACCTCTGATGGCGATCATTCTACAATTTCCCTTGGGCTTTTATGAACTGCAGGGGTCAGTGGTTTGTGTGGATGGCCATTTCCTTCCCCAAAATGTAATGCTTCCATTGTCGACAAGCCTGCACAATGGAATACATATACTTGTCATAAATGGGATACTTCCGAACTGTGTTTGAAAGTGTCTCATATTGATATGCCACTGGATGCCCGTGTTGAGCGAGGACTACCCCAATAGCATAGTCAGAGGCATCTGTCTCAACCTCAAATGATTGTTGCAAGTCTGGTAATGTGAGTACTGGTGTTGAGAAGAGGCGATCTTTCATCTCTGTGAATGCCTTCTATTGAGATTCAGACCAAAAGAATTTTTCTTTCACTCCTCACTTGGTGACTTGACTCAAGGGCCAAGTGATATGAGAAAATCCCAACATGAACTTGCGGTAGAAGTTGGCAAGACCTAGAAAGCTACAAAGCTCTATTAGAGTGGTTGGAGATGGTCAATATTGAATGACTTGGATCTTGGCTAGATCCACATGCACCCCCTGTTCATCAATAATGTATCACAAATAATGAACCTGGGTCATGCCAAAAGTGCATTTCTCGAAATTGGCACATAACTTGTGTTACCGCAATGTTCGGAGAACCTGTCAGATGTGGTGGAGGTTCTCTTCCCAACTCTGGTTGAAGATCAGGATGTCATCCAAGTATACCACTATAAATGAGATGGTGAATGGCCAGAAGATGTCATCCATTAGCCTCATGAAGGTTGCAGGAGCATTTGTCAATTCAAAAGGCATAACTAATAGTTCGAAAAGGCCCTCCTTAGCTTTGAAGGCAGTCTTCCACACATCGGAGGGTTCGATTGGTACCTGGTGATATCCCGACTTCAAATCGATCTTGCTGAAATATTTTCCCCCCTTAAGTTGGTCCAGGAGGGGGAGATGAAGATGTCCTCATACTCCTCCATGACCTTGTCCATCTATAGTTGTCATGTAGAGGGGCCCTGTCTGGAGGTCGTGGTCACCATCTTCTTCTTTCCTTGAGGGCATATCATCAAGAAAACAAATTTCTCGGTTTTGGAAATGAGCTTACTGCATTTTTTTGTAGTAACCAAGGAGATGGTGGTAGGCAATGCTACCTCTGGGATCTTGTACAACTTATTTCCCAAAGAAGCAATAACGGCACAGGGCCTTGATTCATACATAGCATGTCGCTTCCACAAGTATGGTTGTCCTATTAATACATCACAAACTTGAAGGGGAGAAATGTCACAATATACCTCAGCTGTGAAGGGCTCGATGTTCTATGGAAGGTGACACTACTGGCTCACGCGAAGATCCCGTCCTTGGTGAAGCCACCCAATGGTGTACAGTTGTGGATGTGATGTGGTTAGTAAGCCCAATCGCTTCATGACCTTTGCTGAGATTATGTTCTTTTGGCTCCCGCTATCTACAATGAATTGTAGTGGGGAGCCCTTTACCCACATCTGGGAGTGGAAGAGACGCTCCTCCTCCTCTGGATCTTCGGGTTCCTCCTTCTAGATCTTCGTGGTGGCAACGATGGCATTCGGATTCCCTTTGTCATTGCCCTTGTCAAGTTATAATTCAGAGTCAGAACATGCATCTCATTCTAAAAACATTAGCTTGGCCACCAGTGACTGCTTGGCCTGACACTCACTTGTGTTGTGAGTGGAGCTCTTATGGAACTCACACCACTTTCCTGTGTGCTTTTCTGGCTTCACGGCACTATTCTTTGCTTGTAGCTTTGGCGCGTTGTCTTGGGCCACCCTACCTTGGCTTTGTCCTTTATTCTAAAGTTTAGGGACACCTTTCCCTTGCTTCAGATTCACAGATCCAAAATCTCGCTTCTTCTGTTTAAACTTTTGCTCCACCGTGACAGCATATCGGTATGCCGTGCCGAGCGAGGAGATGTTCAGGAATTCTATTTCTTCTTGGATGTACTTGTGTAGGCAGCTGCGGTATTTGAGTATCAAATGTTGCTTCATATCCTTGATACACAACTTTGTGCGAAGGGTATGGAAAATATTGGTAAACTCTGGCACATCTTGGTCCCTTCCCTGTCGTAGTGTGGTCCACTTTATGTATTGATCCTCATAGATTTCGATGGGGTAGTACTACTCCTTGATGTCATCCTAGAATGAATTCTAAGTGGGTGTGGCTAAAAATAGTGAGCCTATACTTTCATCCTTCTGCTCGCAGTAGGTTTCCCACCAATCCTTGACATGGGGGGCTACTTTGAGAAGAGCAAAAATAATCTTTTCCCGACTGGAAAAATCATGAATAGAAAAATAACCCTCTAGCAGATTTAATCATTTATCGATGGCATCTGCATCTATCTGACCCTCAAATATGGGGATTTCAAAACTAACTTGTACCTTAAACGGTGTGGCGTTTCCAGAGTAGTTGTTGCAAGCCGATGCGTCACCCCTCGGTAGCCACTGAAGGATCTGGTCAAAGCTATCCATCATCACATTCCTATGTCACTCGAGGGTTTCTTCAAGTAAGATTTTGATAGGATCTCCTACCCCCTCATATTTTTTTCGTCTGCCATGGGAGGCCATTGGGATTTGCCAGGTTGGTCTTGCAACGGTTTGACCAATTCAAGCCCTAACTCATATCCCGACCTTGTTGGGGAAATGCAAAGAAAAAAGCACATCGCTATGATACTGTTGATCTAGATTTAAACATGAACGCAACAAATTATAGAGATAACCATAAACACAGAGATGAAATGGAAATAATAATTCATTCATTAATGTAAAATACTGAAATACACTTACAAACAAGAATGGAAATAAACTAGCTAGTGCGATGGTAGCTTATCTCTGAGAAGATATGTGGTGACTACATGCCTCTGAACTACCTTATAATGAGGCTCAAGGGCCTTTTTATTATTGAACAATAAGAGAAAACCGTAAACAACCGAAACCCTAACCTGAGGAGATGTAACACCAAGAGTTTATGGGCCCTGTTGGGGTGAGTTGGATAACCAACTTCTTGGGGTCGCGAATTGGTCATATTATCTCCATTTGACGTGCATGACAGCCCATTGGAAAGATATCTCTGAGGACTACAATGGAAAAGATGATTTTATAAAAAAAATTGCTAGTGGTATATTTCCAAAAAAGTGTCATTTAGGGCTTCAAATCGGCTTCGAAAGTTTAAGACTCGAAAAATTGCTATAAATAGTAAATTGTGCTACAATTAAGGAAACTGAAAAATTGAAAGAAGCAATGGTGGGGGTCCAAGTGGAATTAGCAAGTGGCCACCAATATCCACTTGGATCATGGGGTTTCTTGTTATGCTCTTGTTGTTGCATTTGCACTAGCTCCGATATCATGTGAAAATTCCTAAGCTGGAATCCCTACTGCAGCAAACTGATGTTACTTCTCCTACTTGTTATTTCGTGCAATTTACATACTATGCTATATGGTAAATATTGAAGAAAACACAATTTAAACCTTCACTTAATTAACATATATGTGAAAACAAAATACTGAGAAAGAAAGAAAAATACAACACATAAGACATAATTATTTTTGGACAAAACATCCTCGGAAAAACCCAATGTGGGAAAACCTGTGCAACAACTCTAAGGGTTTATTATGAATAATCATTGGTTATGAATACAACTCTGGATTCCCTTTGGGAAATCCAGTTACAGAGAAAAATACACTGGAAAAAAACTTAGTGAGAATACCTCACTTCACCTAGAAAATCCCTCTCATCCGGCAATTGAACCGACTATCCCTAGCTACAACTATGTTGCCCCTTCACAGTAACTATGTGGGCCTGTGTGGGCCTGCATGGAGCTCTTTGAGGCTTTGCGTTAGCTCTGCGCTAGGTCTGCTTGCCTCTTAGATATTTGACACAAACCTTCCCAACTGATTCGACCACTCGTTGGCAAGTTTCAAATTTCTACAGGAGGACAACTCTTCCCCTGCACTGGTCCTTCTAGCACTACGTCAAGCACTATGTGGTCTTCCTATGCCAACGTCAGCTCTCCCTAGGTCTACGTTGCCTCCACTTATTTATCTCTACCTCTCTATTGAGTATTTGGGGTTTCAGAGAAGATCCTCCAACCCAACTATCCCTGCCCCTTTGTTGAAAGATATCTCCTCAATCGAATTTTCCTCTTGAGAACTTCTCACCTCAGAAAATTGATTTCCTCAATCTCTCTGTGTGTTTTCCAATTGACCCTCAAGCCCCTTCTTATATCTTCCTGTTGGATAATCAATGGCTTAGATTACATCTTAATAAAAGCCTTAGATCATTTTGGCTTGATCCATGGATTTTTCTAGAAGTTTCTCCCCTAATTAGATTAATACCCATTAGTATTTTAATTTGCCTAAGTTTAGAGATAGGAACACCATTAAAAATATTGATTTTTAAATAAAATCACTTCTAGGCGAAATTTCCCAAAATTCTTGCTGGGTTATTTTGGATGCATGTGACTAAGCCTCCCTGAAAAAATTTAGGCTTAGAACACATCTGATGCTACCCAAAATAAACATGAACACTATATGGAGTTTACATGATGATCAAGGAGCTAAGATTTCATGTTTTAATGGTCTGGAAAAATTGGGAAAACAATTCTTTGAGAACCAATTTAAAGCACCTCAAGTATCTTCCATTGTTGAGGTTGTCCAAATGACTTAGTTTTTCCCACGTATGTTTGAAGAAGAGGAGAGTAATGCTCTTATGGAGGAGGTCACAATGGAGGAGCTTAAATCAACTTTGCATGGCTTCTAGAAGGACCAAATTCTAGGGCCAGACGGGAGGGCACAAATTTCTTCCTTAAGCTCTTACATTTTTTGGGACAAGACTTGCTTGTATTCATTGAAGAATCTCATAGGGAGGGGCATATGTTCCTTGTTTTCAACTCAACTTTTATTTCCCTCATTCCTAAATATAGTCAACCTTCCTCTTTTTCTATCTTCAGACCTATCTCTTTATGCAATGTGCTATATAAAGTAATTGCTAGAGTCATTTCTCTCAAACCCAAGCCTATCCTCTCTAGGTATATCTCTCATGAAACATTTTCTTTGTTAGAGGGGTGCCAAATTCACAAGGCTGTAGGAGTGGCTCAAGAAGGCTTGCATAGCCTTAAATCGAAAAATTTGAAGGGAGACATTATTAAAATTGACTTATCTAAATTTTATGACTAGGTGAGATATATTTACATCAAACCTCTTCTCATTCATTTGGGCTTCGGTCTTGATTTCATCAAATATCTCTCATGAACACTTTTCTTTGTTAGAGGGGTGCCAAATTCACAAGGCCATAGGAGTGGGTCAAGAAGGCTTGCATAGCCTTAAATCGAAAAAGATGAAGGGAGACATTATTAAAATTGACTTATCTAAATTTTATGACTAGGTGAGATAGATTAACATCAAACCCCTTCTCATTCATTTGGGCTTCAGTCTTGATATCATCAACTAGGTCATGGTATGAATTTATTGTGTCTCATTTAATATTTTGATTAATGGCATAAACTATCCTTTATTTAAAGCATAAAGGGGTTTAAGGTAGGGATACCATTTATCTCCTCTTCTATTTGTCTTAGTTGTGGAAGGTGTGATTCATATCATAAATGATGCAACGAGGAGAGCATCTTTCAAGGGTGTATGCATTGAAGGAATTTGTCTATCTCACATATGTTGTGTGTGGATGATATTCTTATCTTTTGTAGTGGGGGCATTCAAGAATTTTTGAAGATTGTTGATATTATATCCCTCTTTGGGCATAACAAGGGAATGTACATTAATGTTCAAAAGTCCTCCATTACATATCATACTATTTTTGAACTCGAGCTTCGTCACTTATCCTGTGCTCTCCCTTATCTTTCCAAACCAATGGATTATGGGATAAAGTACTTGGGATTTCATATTAAGACAATTTTTTATTTTAAAGAAGACCAGGTTTGGCTAGTGGCGAAATTGGAAAGTCATTTGAAGCATTAGAGCTACAGGTGGCTTTCAATAGTTGGTCGTCTGGTGCTTATAAAATCATCCTAGGAAATTATCTTAGTATATTGGGCTTCTCTAGCCCCCTAACATTTATTCTGGAAAGGATCAGGAAATTCTACTCATATTTTCTATGGTTTAGAAAGAGTGAGAAATCTATCTTTCCATGGGCCAAATGGGGACTAATTTCTAGAACAAAATAGTTGGGAGGGTGGGATTTAAAAATATATTTTGTTCTCTAAATCCCTCACTACAAAGTGTGGTTGGGGGTTGTTACCACTAATAGCCTATGGACCTATTTGGTCAAACAAAAATATATTATTCCATCTTTGCTAGAAGATTGGATGAAGAAACCTACTAAAACTTGAAATAAGATTTATATTATCTGGAGGGTTTTTCTAAATATTTTTTACATCAACGAGAATGGGCTTGCTTGGCATAATGGTTTTGGTGATAGACTTCATCTGGGTCTAGATCAACAACCTAGATGTGATTTACAATATTGGTTTCCCTGCGCCCTCCCATCTTCACTGGAATATTGGATGAGGAAACCTACTAAACCTTGAAAAAACATTTCTATTATCTGGAGGGTTGTTCTAAATACTTTTGACATCAACGAGAATGGGCTTTCTTGGCATATTGGTTTTGGTGATAGTTTCATCTGGGTCTAGATCCATGACCTAGATGTGATTTACAATATTGGTTTCCCCCCACCTTGTTAGGTCCCTATAATACTAGTATATCCCCTTACTGTTATTATTAGTGTATACCCCTTATTATTATCGTTGTGCCCATGTAGTCCCCATATTTTTATTATTGTGCCCTAACATTATTATTGTTATGTAGGCTTTTATTATATTGTGACCCATTAGAATCCTATATATAAAAAGGAGTTTTTGTCATTTGAATCATCTAAGAATTTTTCATTTATGTAATGTAGAGGATGTTTCCCCATCAAAGAGGATAATTTTTAAGTCTTTTATCTATTTGTTTGTGAGATGGTTGAATAACATTTTGTATCAGAGCTTTGGATTTTAGGGTTTCACTGCTTCAAACATGTCATCGTGGAATTTTCGCTATAACCTTTTTCTATGAACATTCATACGCTGAAATTGAAACCATGTGGAACCTAAATATTGGTGAAATTATTTGACTAATTCCAAATCTTGTCTCACTATATTTTCAAAGATATCATTTGAGGAAGTTAGGGTTTTTGTAGGCTCCATAGTTCCATTCCAAACATGTGACTTAGGGAAAATCGTCATAACTTTATCTATGAGAATTATATTTGAATTTCATAAAAAGTGATGAAAAGAGGATAAAAGGATCCGATAACATGGATACTATAGATGAAGCAATATTTTGAACTCCATAATGTGAAACAAAATCAAAAGGTACGCATTGCAACTTTATATTTAGAACCCAATGAGTTTGTATGGTATCGATGGCTTTGTTCTCATAAACTACTTGTCACTTGGTCAAATTGTACAGAGGAAATGATAGCACATTATGAGAATAAAAAGAGAAACACATTCTTTAGCCAATTGATAAATCTCAAACAAAAGGGTTCAATGGTGGAGCACATTGAGGACTTCCAAAAATTGAATATAAGGGTAAATGATATTCCAGAGGAGCA
>APFE031689402.1:77144-92633 GCA_000404065.3 Pinus taeda
AGTTAATTAATTAATCATTTTGTTGTTGTTGTTATTATTATTATTATTAATTACATTACTAGTTTTATTATTTTTTTTTTGTAAGCTATGGAGGGACCATTCTTTTATATTACTTCGAATTGAATTCATTACATTTCCATGGTGGCCTCAACCCGCCCCGAAGGGAAACCGGGTCTGTTGGCCACCTTAATTTTTTGACACCTATCCAAAAACCAAAAATCCTAATTCTTCTTGTCCATGCTATGTATACTACACATTCATAAAGATTACTACTATTCTTATTTTGCATTGTATATTCAAACTAGACGCCGCAACTATCTTTTAACCTTAACAAAAACTGCAGAGAGCATACCCAAGCCCTCAGATGTTTCCCTGTGTGGTTTCCTTTTGTCCATCTTCTTCCTTTATACCCCTGTTAATATTCTCTATTTGCTACTGAATCTCATCCATTTTTTTGTCCTGCATCATCATGGTGATCTGGATGTTTTTCAATTCTCTCCTCAGATTAGGAATTCCTTGGGATAATTCTAACATTTCTATGGCATCTTGCTCCATGGCCTTTGCCAACAGCCCTTTCATCACCCAATATACATGCAGGGCATGTTTGTACAGTGTCATGCGTTCTCTTGTATTTCCTGGATCAAGTAGCAGGTATTCCCAATCTTCCATTTCTGATCCTGATTGGGCCTGGGCTGCTTCTTCCTCCAAGTTCTGTATTATTCTTTTGACGTCCTTGTTACTGTTTTCGTAGTAGGCTTGCTCTGCGAACTGAACCTTTTTCTCCAAAGTTTTCCTGTATTTTCTGGTTGGTGACGGTTCTCGCTTCTCTCGTTTCCCTGTTGGTCGCCCTCTTCCTCTGCTGCATCATCCTCGTCCCCAGCCTGCTTTTCCTCTGTTCCTGTAGTTTCCTCCACATCCCCAACCTTTCATGCCAGAAGTGCTCCCGAATTCTCCTTCTTCCTCGTGCCCCGCACTTCTCCTTTCTCCATGCTCCCTTTCTTCTTGAGGTTTATCCTTTGCTAAGCCCCCAACCTCCCTAGCCCTCTTTCTTAGCTGCTCGATTCCATCCTCGTCTGAATTGAACATCTCCACGTCATCCTCAGAATCAACCTAAACTATCTGATATTTTTCTTCGTTTTCTCCATCCGCGATTTCCTTCCCTTTTTTCCCCAGGTTGCTTCGGCCTCTAATCTGTTCTTCCACCTCATCTCTCATTCTCCTCCTTGTTTCCATTTGATTTCTCCTTTCAGCTCTGTCTGTCGTTCCTCTATTCCCCCTCTGCCCTTCTGTGATTCTGCCTGGTTCTTCCACCACCCTGTCCCTTCGCACGCTCGCTGTTATTTCGTTTATCGGTTTCCTGGCCTTGTTTTTCCCTCCTCCTTTACTATATTTCCCCTGCCACTTCTCCCCATTACTCTTCCCTCGAGCCTCCTGCCACCTATTGCATTCATGATCGCCCACCTCTCTTCGTCCTTCTTCCACGCCATCGTACCTCCGTCCTTTCTCGTTCGCATTACCTCCATCACCTTCTTTCTTCATTGCTTCCTCGCCATCCCTCCTCGAGATGATGTCCCTTCTGCTAATTGCCCTGTCCACCTTCATCATTGCCCACTCCACTTTTGCCTTGTCATCCTCCATGTCCTGAGTTGTGTTGATTTCCCTGATCGCAGCCATTCTCACCCTGATCAGGGGTCTCTGAGTGTCTTTTTTATTGTATTGTGGTTTCATTATGGTCTTGATTGATTATGGTAGTGAATTCCTCCCACCCCGGTTTGTTCCTTATTGTTGGCCAACTACTATCGATCTTTTCCCCCTGTTCTTTACATCCCCTATTAGCTAAATAATCTGTAGCCTTATTTCCTTTTCTCCTGACATAACTAAAGATCTTGTATTCTATTCTCCTTAGAATTTTGGCTAGGTCCTCAACAATCCCTGCCGTCCTCCAGCTTCTGGCTACTTGCTCCTAGTCTTTCCTGTTGTTGAGTTTTCATAGCATTTCCACTACTATCTCTGAGTCACCCTCTATTTCCAGATTCGTGTACCCATTTCTTACTGCTATCCTTAGTCCTTGATAAACAGCCCACAATTCTGCTTCATTATTTGTCATTTCACCTCCCCCTTCCACGTACACCCATCTTGTTTGGTTCTTGTTGTCTCTAAATATTCCCCCAAAGCCAGCAGGCCCTGGGTTTCCTTTAGAGGCCCCGTCAAAATTCAATTTAATGAAATGTGGTCTTGGATACCTGAATTGTTCTGAACTCTAATTCTAGGCTTGTTGATTTTTTTCTTTTTTCGGGTACACCATGCCATAATACCATATTTAGTTTCATTAAGATTCTTCCTTCTTCAGGGTTCGATTTCAGATCGTTCTCCTCCGAGGTCCTTGCCAGAACAGTCTCTTTGATTGCATTTTGAATTCCTTTCCATATCTTTTTCGGAGTATTGATCTTATCTAGGAATATCCTACGGTTTGTTTCCTTCCAAAGATGCCATATCACAAACCCTATAGCTAAATTCCAGGTTCTCCTTACGACCTTACATGAGAATTGTCCCTTACCCCATTAAAATATAGTCTTTTTGATGTCGCTGGGATCTCTATTTGATTTGCCGAAGGGACTTCTGATCTCTCCCCATTGATGTTGAGCGAAAGAGCAGGAGTTCAAAATGTGTTCCTGGGTTTCTATCCCCATCTTACAGAGACTACATCTCGGGGGTCCCAAGAATCCTCTTCTCTGAATCTTGTTCCACGTCAGGATCCTTTCTTTTCCAACTAGCCAAATGAATATGGCTATCTTTGGCCACCACTTACTATTCCAAATTTCTTCCCATTCTATTGCTTCTTCCTCCCTCTCCTGATGGGTTGCTAAATAGTAAGCTTCCTTAACTGTAAAGGCCCCTCTTGTAGATTTTCCCCATCTAAGAATATTCGGCCCTAGTCTAGCTTTGATTTTCCTTGATTCCAGTTCTTTTATATATTTTCTTTGTTGCTCTTTATCTATATTTTCATCCCATTCTTCTGGTTTTCTCCACTTCTCGATATCCTGTCTGTCTCCCCTTCTTTCCAGTAATCTCTTACGAGTTCTCGCCCCTACCTGACTGCTTTTTGATGTATACTCTGAAGGTTATGTATACTGGCCATTTTGTTTCTTTGCTGCCATTCCTCTTCCCAGAATCTGACTGTTCCTCCTCCTCTTATTTCCTAGAATGCATAGTTTTTTACAATGTTTCTATTCTGACTTGCCAATTCCCAGATTGTAGAACCTTTTGGGGTTTCTTCTGCTCTAAGGATGCCCTCAAAAGTTGTAGGCATATTATATTTTTGTGTACATATTTTCTTCCACAAATTATTTCCTCCTCTCATCCACCTCCACCACAGCTTCGCCCCTAACACTTTGTTCAGAATCTCAGGGTCCCTAAGTCCTAATCCCCCTTCTTCTTTTCTTTTTGTCAAGTTTTTCCATGAAACCAGAGCCCATTTCCTCTGCTGCTTTGGTCCTCCCCATATGAATTTGCCAAATATTTCCTTCATTTTAGTGCACACCCCTTTTGGGGCAGCCATGATAGATAGGGGGTAAATTGGTATAGCTTGAAGAAATGATTTCAATAGTACTAATCTACCAGCTATGTTTAGCGACCTGAAAGACCAGCTTGGAAGTCTATTCTTGATCTTTTCTATGATTTGCTGCCAGTTTTCCAGTCTTGTGGGGTTTATGTCTAGTTGGTTCCCCAAGTACTTTGTAGGAAGTTCACCCTGTCTGAATCCTAGCATCCTAATTAAATGAGTTTTGATTATGTCCAGAGTGTTGAAGATGAAGGTGCATGATTTTTCTTTGTTTATTTCCATACCTGATGCTTCCATAAATAAGTCCAAGATCCTTTTAACACCCCTTACCTCCTTTATTGAGACTTCACAGAAGAGCATAATTTCGTCCACAAACTGTTGATGGGTGATGGGTAGGTTGTTTCCCCATAACCTTAATCTTTTAATTTTCCTTTCTCTTAGATATTTTTTAAAGTACCTTCCCAGACCCTCCGCAGCCAATATAAATAAGAAGGGGGATAAAGGATCCCCTTTTCTAATTCCTCTAGTGGCCTTGAAGGTTGAAGATGGCGTCCAATTTAACATGATAGAGAAAATAGGTGTTGATATCATATTGTAAACCCAATCTGTCCATCTCCTACTAAATCTGAAGGCTGCAAGAATTGCCTTGAGGTATTTCCAGTTTAAGCGATCGTATGCTTTTGACAGATCTAACTTTATCGTCATTCCTCTCTAATTTTTCTGTTTTAGAGAATGAATCGTTTCTTAGGTTACTATAAGTCCATCAAGGATTTGCCTTCCCTCCACAAAACCGGTTTGCTCCGGTGATATTATGCTGGGAAGGATGGGTTTTAGTCTTTTAGCTATCATAGTGGCAATTATTTTATATATTGCATTGCACAGGGCGATTGGTCGGAAACCTTGGGCAGTTTCTGAATTAGCATTCTTAGGAATCAGAGTAAGGAAAGTAGAATTGAGACCCGGCCATACCTTTTGTTTTATGCGTGATTCCTCTACTACCTCCAAGATCTCTTGGCCAAGAAAATGCCATCCTGCTTGATAAAACTCCACTGTGTATCCATACGGTCCTGGCGAATTGTTTTTCTTTATACTCTTCACAGTTTCCTCCACTTCCTCTAGAGTAGCTGCCCTCATTAGTGCCATATTTTGTTCCTTTGTTATTAATCTAGGAATCTCTTTACCGATGAGGTGTATAGCCGCTTCGCTATCTACTTGTGGTTCCGTTAATATGTCCTTATGATATCCCACCAGGGTCTGCTCAATTCCTTCGTGATCTGTTATCCTTTCTCCTTCTTCATTTTTGATAGAAAAAATCATGTTCCTTTTCCTATGCTAAATCATGGCTTGGTGAAAGAACTTAGTGTTTCTTTCCCCTTCGCGTAACCAGTTTATCCTGGATTTTTGTCGCCATAGGATTTCCTCCCGTTTCCTCCGCTCCTCAAGTTGGCTCAATATATTTCCTTCTTCTTTACCTCATTCCTCGTTTCTTCCTTCTGTGATAATTTGTTGTTGTATCTCTTCCATTTCTTTCTCTAGCTTTTGTTTTTCCATCATTATATTTCCGAACTCTTCCTTATTCCATTTTTTTATTTTCCCTTTGAGTTCTTTGAGTTTTAATTGAAAAGTATGCATGTTACCTTTTCCTTTTTGAGTGCTCTGATTCCACCATTCCTCTATCTTAGATAAGAACTGGGTATTCCTAAGCCAAAAAGCCTCGAACCTGAAGGGTCTTTTGTGGGAGTTTTTCTTAATGTCAATTTC
Organism: Pinus taeda; assembly: GCA_000404065.3. Taxonomy (NCBI): domain Eukaryota; kingdom Viridiplantae; phylum Streptophyta; class Pinopsida; order Pinales; family Pinaceae; genus Pinus; species Pinus taeda. The sequence goes on from APFE031689402.1 coordinate 82,468, forward strand.
CAACCTGATTGGCCAATGATCAGAGCCCATCGCTGGCATGATCTTAGCTTCAACAAATACATCCCATTTCATTATTTTTTCTGCTATAAGGAATCGGTCTAGTCTGGAAGCTATTTGATTTCTTCCGCCCATTCGGTTATTCCAGGTGTGGATGCCATTAATTGTTGGAATGTCTATCAACCTTTGTTTTGTAATAATTTAATTGAACTCCTCCATGTTTTGGTCCGGTCTTCTTATGCCTCCCCTCTTTTCTTCTATTGTTCTTATCATGTTAAAGTTGCCCCCTACTATCCAAGGAATTCTAGGAAAGATCCTTCTTATGGACTGTAGATTCTTAAGGAAGTTTCTCCGGTCCCTTGGTATGTGCGGTCCATAGACCCCCGAGATGAGGATCCACTTCTCTGATCCTATCATTTTGAATAAGCCTGTGAGGATTCTGGGAAAGCTTATCCAATTTTAAAACATTACCTCTTCAGGGTTCCAAAGGATAGCCAAACCCCCTGCTGTGCCATTCGCATCCTGATCCATCACCTCATATTGAAGTTTTTGCTTTTTAACTATCCCTTCTAGTTGTTGCAAGCTAATTTTCATCTCTTGAATTATCATTATACTTGGCTTATCTTTCTTTATCCTTTCCTTTAGATGCCTCTGCTTTCCTTTGCTATTGAGACCCCTAATGTTCCAACTTGTGACTATCATCTTATAACTTTTTGGATGGTTATTGAAATACCTCTGAAAGAGGTATAACCCTGCCTGAGTTGACCAATATCTCTCCCACCGCTTGTATGGTTTCGTTCATTGTCCGTCCCCCTGGTTTCCTGCCTCCTTTACCAGTATTGTCCATTCCTAGACTTTGGGTTCCTTGAGTTCCTGTTTGATTTGTCTGATTTTCTGAAGTAATTCCTTTCTTCTCCTTATATTTCTGGAATGTTTCTTTATACAATTGCTTTTGAGTTTCCGGGATGAACCTTTCATCGAGATTCTTCCAATCCTGTAGCAGTCTTTTCATGATTCTTTCCTCCTCATTCCCGTTGTCCTTTTATGTTTCTGCCTCCCCCTGGGTTTGTTCGGTTGTCACCTCCATACTCTCCTCCGTTCTTTCTCTGACCTTACTATTCTGGTTTAGGTCTTTAATAATTTCCATGGGTTCCTCCGTGGTTTCTTCCTTTCGAGGCTCCTCTTCTTCCTCCTGTAAGGCCTGAAATTTGTTTTGGCATTCTGCTGGTACTAGTTTTACGGATTGTTGCATCCTTGATATTTCCTTTCTTCACATCTTTTTTCTTTGGACTTCCTGGAAGCCCATTTCTCCTTCATTCCTCCCTTCTGACCCCGTTTGCTCCTCTTCCTGCTTCCTTGTTGTTTCCTCTTCTTTATTCAATGGGCATTGTTTGAAGACGTGTCCATATTCATGGCACCTTTTGCATATAAAGGGTATATGTTCGTAGTCCATTGGTTGTTGCCATATTTCGTCATGATACTCAAGCTCTATGTATTCCGGTAGTGGTTCCACTATATTCATATAGACGCATATCCTTGCATAGGATGTATACTTCCCTCTTTTTGTTGACTCTGCAACTTTAACAAAAGTCCCAACCGTATTGCCTATACCTTCCAGGATATCAGGGTCCCAGAACTCCATTGGCAATCCAAATATTCTTACCCACATGGGTGCTGCTAGTATTTTTTCGTGGTCTAGGTTGTATCTGTCTTCCGAGTGCCTCATGAATAGTCCAACATTATTCATAAAATATGGTCCTCCTTCAAAGGTTCTTTTCTTATCCTCCAGATTTTCAAATATCACTATAAAAAAACCCTTTGCCCCTAGCTTTAGGTCTATATGCCCTTTTGGCTTCCATCACTGTTGTATCCACTTAGCTAGGTCTCTTTCTGTCGGGCAAAACACTACAAACTTGCATATCAATGCGTGGTCTCTCATATAACTTCTGTAGTCTTCAAGTTTATTGTTGGGGATTACATACCTTAGTTTTTTCTGGGCTCTGGGAAGGCATCTACCTCCAAGCTTGGTTTGCCACCAATTTCCCAGTACTAGCACGTCGTTGCCTTTCTCCTCTAGGTTTCTCTGCATCCCGAATCCACTTGATTCCCCTGCCTCTATATTTTTGTAGGAGGGGATCTCTCCCCTCCCCATCACCCCTTCCATGGTATTCTTCAGCCATTTCTTGGAATTTTATCCCACCTCTTTTGTTTCTGGCGCCGTCGTTTCTTTCGTGACCAAAGTATTCTCCCTTCAGCCCTTGTTGACGTCTCTGATCCACTTCTCCCACTGTCTCTGATAACCCTAGGTTTTCCAAACCCTTATTCGACCTTCCTCGCTCCGCTCTGCCATCTCTGTTCGATAAGTAAAACAACTTTGAATACACACCATTACTAGTTTTATTAATTAATATTATTATTTTAAATAATAATTATAAACCCAAGGGTTAAATTCTAAAACCTCTATATATTATAAACTTGAGGGAAAAATGTTAAACCCAAAGGGATTAATATTATAAACTCAAGGTATACAAACCCAAAGATGAATATTTTAAACTCTATAATAAACATGATTCACCATGGTTTATTTTCATATTGGGACAATATTTCTCACAATGCGTCGTTGGACCATGTTTGAGTATGATTGATTTTCATTTCAAGACAACCTTTTGTCACAATGTGACGTTTGACCATGCTTGACCAATGTTATAAACTCAAGGATTTATATTAAACCCAAGGATTAAAATTAAAAACCCAAGGGATTAATACTAAAAACGCAAGGGATTAATAATATAAACCCAAGGTATATAAACCCTATGATAAATATTATAAACCCTAAAATAAACATAGTTTACCATGGTTGATTTTCTTATTGAGACAATCTTTGTCACAGTGTGACATTGTACCATGGTTGGCCATAATTATAAACTAAAGGGATTTGTATTAATCCCAAGGGGTTAATTCTAAAACCATAAGATATTATAAACCAATAGAATATTATCAAACCCAAGGGATTAATATTATAAACCCAAGGTATATAAACTCCAAGATAAATTTTATAAACCCTAAAATAAACATGGTCCACCATGGTTGATTTTCATATTGAGACAATCTTTGTCACAATGTGACGTTGGACCATAGTTGACCATGGATGACCATGGTTGCCATAATGTGAAATTGGAGCAATAGATAATCTTCTTCAGAATGTGACCATGATTATTGACTATGGTTGATTGTGATTGACCATGGTTGAGCATGGTCGATGATGGTTAAACATGGTTTATTTTCATATTGAGACAATCTTTGTCACAATACGACATCTAGCTGTGGTTGAACATGATTGAATATGGTTAAGTATAGTTGACCATGGTTGATTTTTATATTGGGACAATCTTTGTCACAATGTGACTTTGGATCATGGTTGACAATGAATGACCATGTTTATTGATGGTTGAACATGGTTGATATTCATATTGAGACAATCTTTGTCACAATATGACATTAGACCATAGTTGAACATGGTTATAAACCCAAGGGATCTATATTAAACTCTACTAATAATATTATAACTTAGCAATATGAATCCCTAAATAAATAAATTCAAGGGATTAAAACTAAAAAACCAAGAGATTATAAACCCAAAATATATAAATACTAAAATAAAAATTATAAATCCTCATGGTTAACTATGTTTATTGGACCATAATTTGCTTTTTGAAAATAAATCTCAAAATGTTAACTTTTATTTTTAAATTTTAATGCACTACTGAATTAAAATGTTGAAAGAATATACCAAACATATCCCTCGTCTTATTCCATGGTCCACCACTGAGGCCAAAGGAGAGCCGAACTGTCGAACGAAAAGTTGATTTATAAAGCAAAGCACCCGTGTGAAGTCAAATAGCTTCTTGGCCCTTGTGAAGCAGTTTGTCATAAGAAATAATCTCCATCCTCGAAAATCCCCATCCTTCGTTAATCAGTAGTGAAAAGGTCATGAGAACGAGTCTAATAATCTCCGAGACGCTCTGAAGTTTTCAGCTCAGATGCTTACTAAACTTAGAACATCCAGGCCTTGTCTGGGGCACTGTCGTTGATGGAGAATGATTGTTGATCGATAGATCTGGAAAACTCACCTTGTGAACTTGAACAATTGACTTAAAAATTGGGCCATTGTGTCCAATAAATTGTTTTTTTGAGAGCTTTGTCTTTTAATTGTTTGTTACTTTGTTTTATTCGTAATTTTTTTTGTAGGCTGGGGCGGGACTCTCCTATTTACATGTCCATTAAGTATTCCTTAAGGGGAGAAGGGTAGCCCAACATTTGAACCCAAGACTTCCGGTTCGGTGAGACTTCATTTCCACAGCCATTGCAGCTTGAGCTACCCCATATGTACTGTTTTACTCGTAATTTGAATTCAAAGTTAAATTGTTTTTTTGAGAGCTTTGTCCTTTAATTGTTCGTTACTTTATTTTACTCGTAATTTAAATTCAAAGTTAAGTTACTAGTATATTCGCAATGAGGAGAAGCGTTTATAAAGTTGGATTGCAATAACAGATCGTATTTCTGTTTGCCTTTTCAAGAGGACACTGGATTAATGGAACGGATCATTGTTCGTAGTAACCCAACTACCAACACTGGGTTCTTGCTCATGTAGATGAACAGGGAATGGTGAGAAGGGTTTTAGTTTATAAATGTTTGATTTTACTTAGTGAAGTGAGGTGCTTTGTATCTTTTAGGGTACCTCTCCTGTTGTGATGTAGCAAATTAGGATTGCACTATCATTTTTGAAAAATCTTCTTAATGATTAATAGATCCCTTGTATGCCTCTTGGAAACACCCACTTCATCCTTTGGCCTCTCCAGTTGCGCCATTACAGTTATCCATTTATCTTAAAAAAACCCTTTTTCTTCCTTCCATGCTGGAAAATCCATATTAATATTCATTCATTCATTTGAACTCCCCTTTTTCCGGAAAAAAAAAATTATCATTACAACACAAGCGTTAATTGTTTTTCAAATGTCAAGAGGTTAAACCATAAGTGCTAAGGAATCACCCTTGGTGGGTAACAAGCAAGTAATCAAAGATTCCATCCATCAGTACTGAACCAGAACAAGAAATTCTTTCCCGCACAATGGAAAAAACATGGAAAGCATGAACCAATACACGATTCATGTCAAACCTCATGTGGAAGATGACACGAAGAAGCTATGACCAAAGTTGGAATGTTGAAATCACTTAGTTTTCAAAAGTAGAGTAGAAGCCAAGGTGCCTATTCATCAACATTGAGGAGAAAACGTACTATGATATTGATAGTCATGTGTATGAAACCAAAAGCATTTCCACGACCTTTTGAAATTTGCTTCGCCAACATTGAACTAATTTAGGGAATATTAGGTTTTCAGGTAATCACTTTCGATTAGGTTGGAATGAATAATTCATCGAGATATGTCATAATGTGAAAGAAAAAAAATTAGCTTTGAAGGTTTTTAAGAAAAATGATAAAAGAAATGATATTGTAATATAAAACAAGCAACTCCTTAATCCCGGGCAACACTTATAGAATTATAATTCACGGTTTTGCCTTGCATAGGTTTCAGCTATACAGTGAGCCAAGGATGGACAGATTATATGACGCTCGCTATTATGGATCCATGAAATATCATTTACAGCCACTAATTTAATATTTTTTAATAAGGAAATACTTACATTATGAGGATAGATTTTCCTTATTAAAGTTTAGCTTATGCTAGGCGTAATGACAATATTGAATGGATGAGCGGTGTTTTTATTTTATTTTTCATTTAATTTAGAAAAGAATAAATTTAAATAAATAAAATAATTTAATAAGAGATTTTTGGGTGTAAATCACAACATATTTCATTTTTCGAGGTGTTTCGAATTAACTAGTGTGGTTTATCGTCAAGACAAGTGTGGTTCATTGTCGTGACGACGAACACACTAGTTGGTTCGAAACCGCGTCGACAAATGAAATATCTTGTAACTTATACCAAAAATCTCTCATTATAGTAATATGGAATCACAAAAACCTCAATTCAACAAATAAAATAATGTTAAATAAATAAATTAATTAAATTGAATTAGAAAAATTATTTTAAGAAAAATAATTAACTTTTAAAATTGATATGAAATTATGAAAATAGTAGAAAAAATATTAAATTATAGAATATAAAATTAATATAAAAATAAATTCCAATTACCACCATTATAAATTGATTTATAAAAAAATAAATTAACACATTCAAAGTTAACATAAATTGTTAAAAGTAAGTATCAAACAAATACCATTATAAACTTTAGTTGACAGTTAGAGAAATGAAATACCCATTATAAATTTTAGTTGAGGGTTAGGTGAGTGAAATACTATTATAAATTTCAATTGAATTGTGATCAATTTCTACCACTACCAATCATTTATTTATTTATTGATTGATATATATCTTATTTTATCATTTTATTTTTATATATATATATATAAATGTTATGCCAGTAGAACACCTATTATAAATTTTAATAGCTAAACCTTAGTAATATATTGTTATTAATTAATATTGCTATATTATCCATCACTACTATTTTTAAATAATTAAACATAATAAATATAAAATAATTAAACAATACGAAATAATTTAATTTAATTAAATACTATTAGTAACAATAATATTGTATTTTTTTAAGGTTTCTAACATTATAATATGTATGACAAATAATTTTTTGGTGAAAATCATATAGGAGAAAATTGAGTTGTTTTTTGTGAGACTTTTTGGAAGCTTTTCTCATGGGTTTTTCTAGTCTAATTTCTCTAAAATCTAGCACAAATTTATTGAAATCACAAGCTTGATGGGTAACCCGTGCATAATCAAAGTGCCCTAGGGTTTTTTAGGGTGTTGAATCCATATATATAGTAAAAAAACAAATTTAAATAACAAAAATCAAGATTTCACTTCAAAGTTTTCCACTAGATTTTGTCACGAGAAAGTCCAAAACGTTGCACTATAGACAACTCCAGAGAAAATCTCATCGATGCATTTCAAACCAACTAGTATGGTTCATCTTCAAGACAAGATAAGGAACCAGATCTAGGCATCGGAATAAATAGATGTAGAGAAAAGCTAACTAACGGCTAAAATATAACAACTAATTTGACTCAATAATTGTTATTAATAAAGAATAAATTCATAATAATTTTTTATTAATAATATTTTGTTTGATTAAGGAAGGGAAAAAGTCAAACTAAGAGTTTCAAAATAGTTTATTATAAATAATATTATTATAATAAATTATAATATTAATTAATAAATAATTACTATTAATAATTTTATTATTATAAATAATATATAGAAATTAAAATAAAATAATAATTATTAATAAGAAAATAAATTAAAATCTTAAAAAAGAAGGCGGCCTTATAATCAAAATTTAATAATAAAGCTAGACCTAAAAAATAAAAAGGAGAGAACATAGGAAGATAGAACAGGGATCCAACACTTGTTGATACTCCAACCATCATGTATCTATTCATATTAATAGACCCCTTTTCAATTTCCAAGGCCTCCCTAAATTTATGATGATGAAAACGGTCAATCTTTGCAATGAACCTAGCCTTTTCGATGTAGATGATTTATCTTTTCCGCATGTTCTGCAAAAGTGGAGGAGCAAGACCTCCATGCTTGATGCCAACAATGTGCTCATAAATTCTTTGATTTATTGATCAACCAGTTTCACCAATATATGGAGCTCCATACGAGCATGGAATGATGTAAACACCTTTCCCATCTTTGGGTTTTCTTCTTCTATCATCAGTCAGTAATTGTCCTTATGATGGATCCCTGTTGGGATTTGAAACGTCGACAAGTATGATTATTACTATGGATATTCCAAGATTCAACTTAAAGATAAATATAACTAATAATTAAATTAAATAGCAATAATAATTTATTTATATTAAAAAAAATACATAATAATAAGCATTTATTTAAATCGCCCACAATGCTTTAGATTGACGGTGAATAGGTGAATTGTTAAGGCACTCGCGATAGGTCACTTCAAATCCCCGTGGGTGCCTACCTACCAAAAAGAAAAGTATTTATTTAAATCTAAGAGAATGACATTAAACCCAAGGGATTAATATTATTAACCTAAGGTACATAAACCCTAAGATAAATGACCATAGTATTCCAACATCACATTATAACAAAGATTGTCTCAATATGAAAATCAGCCATATTCAACCATCATCAACCATGGTCATTCATGGTTAACCATGGTGCAATGTCATACTGTGACAAAGGTTGTCTCAATATGAAAATCAACCATGGTCAACTATAGTTAACCATGTTCAATAATGGTCAACCATGGTTAAATGTTGTATTGTGACAAAGATTCTCTCAATATGAAAACGAACCATGGTTAACCATCGTCAACCATGCTCAACCATGGTCAATCATGGTCAACCATAGTCGATAATCATGGTCACATTGTGATGAAAATTATCTCTTAGTCCAACGTCACATTATGACAACCATGGTCATCGATAGTCAACCATGGTCCAAGGTCGCATTGTGACAAAGATTGTCTCAATATGAAAATCAACCATGGCAAACCATGGTGGACCATGTTTATTTTAGGGTTTATAATATTTATCATAAGGTTTAAATACCTTGGGTTTATATTATTAATCGCTTGGGCTTTCAGAATTAATCCCTTGGGTTTATAATATTAATCTTTAGGTTTACTATAAATCTTTGAGTTTATAATCTTCGTTAAGCATGGTCAAACATCACATTGTGACAAAATATTGTTTCGAAATGAAAATCAATCATGCTCAATCATGGTCAAACATGGTTTAACATTGCATCATGAGAAAGATTTCCCAACTATGAAAATAAACCATGGTAAACCATATTTATTTTAGGGTTTAAAATATTTATGTTTGTGTTTTTATACCTTGAGTTTATAATATTAATCATTTTGAGTTTAGTATTGTTCCCTTAAATTTATAAGATATAGAGGTTTAAGAATTTAACCCTTAAGTTTGTAATTAATAATAATAATAAAGTTATTTTAAAATGATTAATTAATTAATATTTTAATTTAATTTATTTTAAAAATTATATAAATTAATTTACTAACTATATTAAAAATGAATTATTAAATTATTAATAATTAATTATAATGATATAATAATAATATTTTTTATTGTTTTTTTTTTGTAATTATTATTTATTTTTATATATTATCAATAATAAATACAAATAAAGTATTCGGATATATCAACCATATTAATATTTTTAATGTGATTGTGCATGTTGTTAAATATGATCTATATTAAAATAAGATTTAAAGAATTTTAAATTAAACTTAAACAACTTCAAAATTTTAAATTATGAAAATTTGGTAATTTAAGAATATTCTTCCCCTAATTTATTATCCAGCCAACCTAGACAAAATTTTAAATTATGAAAATTTGGTAATTTAAGAATATTCTTCCTCTAATTTATTATCCAGCTAACATAATATTATGAATAGTTTTTCAGTTCCTTTTGTCCGCTCTTGTCTTTGGTTTATTAAAAAACCATTAATGAAACATGGAGGGGAATGGGGAAAGACCGTGAGACAAATATTTAGAGCGTTACCAGCATTATGTTTATGAGCGAATCTCTATGAATTCTCCAGTGCATGTACACGATTAAAACCATTGAATCCTGTGCAAAACCAACTAGTTACCGCAAGGAAATTTCACTCAATTCCATTGACATTTCCCTACCAAACCCAAAACACAGGGTTTCACTATTGAACTTTTGCATCACGGTCAAATTGCAGTCATTTGAATCCTTTACAAGTTCGGTGGGGACAGGGTTGGAATTTGACGGGCAAAATGCCCGTCACAAGGCATTTTGACCATATTTCACGTTTAAAAATTTTAAAAAGCCGTTTTTTGTGATGGGCTTTCAAAGTTCTAAAACGTATTTTTTACTGTTCACTTTTTTTCAAAAACGTCATTACTACCCTCTCAAACAACAATCTTATAAAGAAGTGCAGTAATATTTTGAATTCTCTAATATTTGTTTTTATTGAAATAAATTAATTTCATGTTATTTAAAGTTATAGGGATATATTTGATAGCAGTAATATATTATATTGAATGATTAATA
>APFE031689402.1:92653-122702 GCA_000404065.3 Pinus taeda
CCAAATGATAACCCTCCTTCAAAGGTTGCTCCAAATATATATTAAGCTTATATTACTTCAACTCCACTCCAAATGTTAATGTTGCCATTGTAATAACGCATAATGCATGTTGGAATATATTAGCTTTTCCATTGTAATAATGTTGTACTGAAGTTGTCGTTGTAATAACATGTTGTCTCTTCATATCTGCTACGCATATAATCCACCCTGGCATCAATGCATACACCCATGCTGAACGGAGTCGTCTACCGAGGCGGGGGAATTGAATTGTTTGGGTGGCCAAAAGTAGTTGGAATCCGGACAAAAAAAATTCAAAAAGCTTTGTAGAGGGAGTGTGTTTTTGAGGGTGGAAATGGATTCAGCACCATCAAAAACTTCTAGGACACCTAAAATTTTGAAGTTTAACAACTATAACTTGGATTTACAAAAATCCTAGATTTTCTTTAAGTATGACCAGAATTTCCATAACATTCCGTGCAATTCCTCAACCTAATTAGACTACGGAGTTCTGAACGACGAAGTACAACACAAACAAATTCTGCGCAGTGAGGGTTGAACTAATGATTGACACAATAAGAGCCAAACTGGTTGAACCAATCACATTTAAAAAAAAACTATTAAAAAAAAATTTATTTCATTTATAAAGTTAAGTCTTTTTAATTTTTTCATCAAATTGAGTTAATGTCTTCAATGAAATTGCGTTTTGAACACATTATTACCCCTGTCCGCGGAAGGGAATAATAAACAGTTAATAATTTATTAAACTTATTATAAATGTTATTAACGATTATAATTAAATATTCTAAACTAGAGATAAAATAAATTAGTAAATAAATACAATACAATAAAAATGTAGTAAAAAATAATAATTAATTAGAGTAAAAAAGTGAACGGTAATAATCATAAAGAAATAAATTAATTAATTATAACTAAAAAAAGAGGGGAGGGCAGGGTTGGAATTTGACGGGCAAAATGCTCGTCACAAGGCATTTTGACCGTATTTCACGTTTAAAAATTTTAAAAACCGTTTTTTGTGATGGGCTTTCAAAGTTCTAAAATGTATTTTTTACTGTTCACTTTTTTGCAAAAACGTCATTACTACCCTCTCAAACAACAATCTTATAAAGAAGTGCAGTAATATTTGGAATTCTCTAATATTTGTTTTTATTGAAATAAATTAATTTCATGTTATTTAAAGTTATAGGTGTATGTTATTTAAAGTTATAGGTATATATTTGATAGTAGTAATATATTATATTGAATGATTAATAATTAAGTACCGTAATATTTGGAATTTATATTATAATATTTGTTTTTATTTAAATAAATTAAATTTATATTGTTTATATTTAAATAAATTAAGTTTATTGGGTTTATTGCCGCATGTATGATATACATGGGCTTTACATGTACTAAAGGGAGGTCGGCCATGAATAAGCAACCCCCTTAACATGAGGAGGGAAACGTATATATATATATGAGTGAAGGAAGAGCTCATTTCACTCATCAACTTTCCCTTGAAGAGCTCTTCGCATAAGAGACAAGGGAAGTGCGAACTTACGAGATCTCTCCAGAACCACGTCTACAAGCCTCACAGGTGTCGTGGAATATAACTGGACTCAATCTCGTTTGCCAGATTCGTCCCTCTCATTCCAAGTAGCAGGTCAAACTACTGATGGTTGGAAGCTTTGCAACAAAAGGACGCGTTGGGTCACTTCGCGAGGTAACTTATTAAGGTATAACGATGAACTATCGAGGTTTTATTTGATCTAAGGAAACCCTAATAACATCTGGCTCTGTCAGGTATCCTGTGCATTCCATTGCTCGATAACCTCTATCAGGTAATTTACTCTCTGCTCACGATTTTACTGCTAATTTTTTCCTTCCGATTTGATTTCCGTGTCTAATCCAGTGCGTCTCTAGTTCGCAGGTATTTCAGGTTGTTGTATTACTATTCGTATTTCAAGGGAGATTCAAAATGAAAACATTGTCTTACATCAGTTGATGCATTTGATTTTCAGGTCGGTACTATTTCATGTTGATCCTGAAGCTTGTTTTTTCAGACTACACTACAGGCCTCGTTACTTGAGGGACAATGCCTTTTTAGTGTATTAGGATCTTTTAGGGTTTTAACGTGGGATAGAAAGTTATGGCTACACTTGTTTTACTGTAGTTTTTGTGGGTAAATGAAAAAATCCGTCATAAACACGATGCTATCAACTTTGGACTGTGGATAAGGGCTTTTGTGGAGTTATGTAGATACATAATTTTTAACTTAATGTCTTATATATTTATCTCGTGGTCATACTTTTTTCAATAGTTCGTTGTTTCATATTTCTGAAATTTTTGTTGCGGCTAGGGTTTGATTGTAAATTGTTGGCTTTAAATGATAATTTAAATATATGAAATGGAAAACCATCAAGCGTTTTACCTTGGACTGATTATATACTTTAAATGAGCAAATTTCAAATGTTCAACACTTTTTTATTGAAACCTCCACAATTGAGTTTTTTCAAATTTCGGTTTTTTCCTTACGATAAATATATGAAAATTTTCAACATAATTATTTATTGAATGGTAATTTTTTAATCAAAACTTTATTAGTGAATGTTTAATTTATTATGAGAACATCACTCTTGAAGGGCAAAATTTTTAATATAACGTTTCTTGACGGGAAGCATAAGAACCCAAAACGTCAAAAAAAAATTGTATGACGGGTAAAGAGAAATCCAAATTCCTACCCTGGGTGGGGATATGATCTTTTGCGAGCTCGACTGGAATCCTCTACACGTTGATTTGCTCTTGAGATCTGCGAACTCGAAGAATTTGGCATTCAATCTCAAAATCAGTGACCTCCTTTGTTGAGATGGGGAGGCCATGTTGGACAAGAAGAAATTTTTGTTTCGATGAGTTGCATTGTGCATATTAAACGTTTCGTTTAAATAGTTGTTAGTTTATTAGATGTTTCAAACAAACACTTTGCAGATTATTTTCCTCCCTATAATGACACTGATTTCAAGGTACACGCTTCCGGGAAAACTCAAGCACCTACGACGGAGACGACTGAGGTTGTGTACAAATCAACGTGTACGAAGGAAGGGGAAAAGGATTCTCATTCTTTTTAATCTGGGTATTGTTATGTTGCAATAGCGCATTAAGGAACTCCCATAATATTGATTAAATGTTACATTAACATTTTATTATTAATTTATCTTGATTACAAAGTAGACTCTTGAAATATTTTAATCAAACTTGTGACCCGTAATGTTAGAACATTAATCACTACTGCGGCCAACGACGTCGTCCATTGTTCCCACGTCACCAAGTTTAATGTCAGTTTGCGGAGTAGGCTATAGTCGACGGATTTGGATAGATAGTAAATGGCAGTACGCGAATCCCTAGGGTTTGTATAAATGTATGTGCTTTGTAATGTAATATATAAATGTATGTGCTTTGTAATGTAATGAATAAGCTCTTGCATAGAGTCTTCATTTTCTGTCATGGTATGGGAGCTCAAGTGAGCTGTGAGGAAAGCCTAGTAGTGTTTGCGTGAGGCCGAATCTGAGTTGGGGGAGCCCTGTATACCTAGAGAAGAGTGGCTGCTATTCGAGAGTGTTTTGTTAAGTGCAGACCGTGTGAAGTTGAGGGATCGTTTGTAAGACTCTAGTATAGTAGAGCTGACTGTTTTTGCTCTACGGTGTGGTATAAGTGTATATGTGCATGGTTAAGCTCGGGTTGAGCTGTTGTGTGACAGTCATTGAAAGAGGCATGAAAAGAGGGCAGTTCGCTATGGAATAAAGACAACGGCCGAGTCCGCTAATTATATGGTTGGTGTCACTCGAAAGGAGCCGATCAGGAGAAGCTGTTGGTTAAATTCAATTTAAGGTTTTGTTGTTTGAGTGTTTTCTCTTGTAAGTGTTTGTTTATTAAGATGCAGATCAGAAGGGCCCAATTGGTGTTGTGGTCGGAACTTCATTCTAGTCCAAAGGCACTGAGTAAAGAAGCGCTGAGTGACTGAGTGGTGAGGAGGAGTCATTTAGGCTTTTGCGCATCCATAGGGCCTAGATTAGTGCAAGTGTGCTGTTGCGTTGAGAGTGAGAGTGTGGAGGCTTGGTGCAAACAAGGCTGAGGATGTGAGTGGCACAGTGGTGTTGGAACGTTGAGCCATGAGAAGCAGCCAACATAGATTGTGTGGTGTGAACATTGTGTACAAGGGAATGTTGGCAAGTTACGTGGACCTGGAGTGGCTTTAGCGGCGGCATGGAGTTTCGAGACGGTGGCATTTTGAAGAGTTGCGGTGCGTAGCAGCTGTTCTGCTGTGTATTGAAGATTTGTGAGAGTTTTGAGGCTAGAAGCAGAATCAATGGGCAATCAATTCAAAGACGCAGAATTTGTGAAAGTGGACGGTGGAAAGTCAATTGCAGTGTGCTATGTGCTTCTTGTGAAGACCTGAAGTCAGGTTACAAATTGAAGACCAATGAAGACCTAGAGTTGTGTTGTCAATTGAAGAAGCCCTGCTCGTTGTGATGTGAAGTGAGGCGTGAAAACCTAGGAGTTTTTGGTTGAACGGTTGAACAGAAGAGTAAAGTTTGTCATGGCTACTATTTGACGAAGCTTCCAGAGCTCATTGATTGTGAAGCCTGAGAAAGGCAATGGACATTGTTGCCCCATATTCGACTCAATGTGTAGATATATTACCCTGAAAGAGTTGGCTGTGGCTACCACTATGTGTGGAAGTCACCCGTTTGATTGGAGGATAATGAGTGGGATAATGTTGGATATTGATCTTTGATGATGTGTTTTTAGAGAGCCCATTTGGAAGTAATTTTGGGCCTCATATTTTTTATTTAGGTAGTATTTTTGAGTCGCGAGAACTATTAGATCAATAGAATGATTTTATTGATGATCATAAAGATGAGTCTATTTCATATGAGAGCAAAACTTTCTTGTTCATGAACCCAATTGGTAGTAATGTGATTGGATCTGGTTCTAAGATTTTTGGGACAGTGGAGGATACTATCATGGATTCTTTTCCTAAGCCACTCATGTTCAAAGATGACTTCATTCTAATGGCTCTTAATTTAAAATGGAGAGAGAATGAATTGGATTATCTTGTTTTCACTATTAAGGATGTTGCCTTGCATCATAATCCAGAAGAGGTTGTTAATGTTAAGTATATAAGAGAAGAGAAGTTGAAGGAGCTAATAAGGAAAGCAAGAAAGGTGAAGATGAAACTGCACCAGCAAATGAACAAGCATGGACCCTTGAGCAAGAAAGAAAAAATGAAATGTTTTGTTGTAAGCCTAGCTAAGACTTAGACCAGCACAGAAATTAAAATTTTGGTGTTGGTGATTAAAGAGAGGTGTTAGAACATTAGTCACGCTGCCCAGTGTTCCCACTTCACCAAATTTAATTTCATTCTACGGAGTCCGCTATAGTACACAGATTTAAATAAATAGTAAATACAATAAGTGAATTACTCTAGTGAATTTTGTATAAATGTATGTGCTTTGTAATGTAATGAATAAGCTTTTGCATAGAGTCTTCATTTTCTGTCAGGTAACCCCAACAAATGATATCTTCCGATATCTGGTTATATAATGTTACTTTTATAACAGTGCTCATTTTTCAAGTGAGAAAGTAATAAGCTATCGTGATAGAACCTTATATATTTCATAAGTTTAATTGTTTATTGTGGTGTTAAAAATATATATTAAAATATTTATATTTATGTTGGTTGTAGATTTAAATATTTACTAAGTTTAGGGATTCTTTTCTAAATATCGTGAAATGTAGATTGAGACATGAAAAAAGAGATCTGATTACGATTTTTGTGAAGTGTAGATTGAGACATGAAAGAAAGAGATAATCGTTTATGGATTACTATAAATTTAATGGCTAGTGAAAGTGAAATTTTAAATTATACTATTAAAATGTTACTATATCGTTTTAAAATTAGTCCTTATCATGTATATAAATTATAAATTATATTTATTAATATAATTGTGTTAATTTAATTAAAACATTAAAAAATCTCTTTAAACCATGTTTTTGATAAAATATGAATATATTATTTAAATCTTCTCTAGTTGAGATATTTGGAGAGTGTACAAACACTCATACACACACTATCTTACTTGAGTCAGATGAGTCTCAAATATATAGGCTTTCACAATATCGGGTGGTCTAAACCACTCCCTACCAAATAGGATCTCAATCCTATTCTAAAGCAACAAACACTTAAACATAGAAAAGCTAACTTTCTCTATTAATGCTAACACTCCACTTTAATGGAGAAAGGATTCATTCAAATGACATGCTAGGCTTACAATGGTAAAAGACAGAGCTTTCATTTTTGCCTTCTTGCAGCAAAGACCATACTTGTTCATTTGTGGATGAGGATTCATTTTCACTTTCTTTGCCATAAGAAAATGATGGAGCTTTGCCTCCCTTTTACGTTTTCTCCCCCTCTAGAGGAACACGTGAATTCTTATCCTCCTCTTCAAGTATATACTAACATTCTTTGCATTCGATGTTGCAGGTTCTTAGGATTCTTCAATTGCTTCTTCTTGTCTCTCAACATTTGCACAAAAAACAATGTTAGATTTATAAATAGGACCACATTTACTTTTATCTTCCTACTCCTTCAGGAGATCTTTCATTTCTCCATCTCTCCCTACTTCATCCCTCTCTACTGACATAGTTATGCCTTCAGCCTCTTCACTCAGTTCCGTTGTTGCAAGAACGTTCTACATTTATCTATATGTGAACATAGGCCTTCTTTCTCACCAGATAGTAATTCATCAATAAGATTTTTTTCAATCATCAAATTGATCCACTCATCATGAGGTATATAAGTCTCATCAAACTTGATTTTTGAATCAGGAAAACTTTTAGGTTCTACAATAATGGATGTGTTTTCATAATCAAAAGTTTCAGTTACAGACACACATTCATCACTCATCATTGCATCTTTAGTTTCACAATCAAATATGGCATCATTTTCAAGAGTAATATCTTCAACATCATTGCCCTCATTCAATCATATTTTCATTTCTAAAACATCCCATAAGAATTTTGTGCTAAGAACCTCTCCATATTCATATATTATCCTGAGTATGATGTTATCATCTAATGCAAATGTTATAAGACTTAATGTTGATGCATCTCCACTATCCTTAATAACATCTTCAAAATAATCCAGTAAACTTACCTTCCATAATATTGTTTTCATTTCATTTGGCCATATTTCATAATTCATACCTGAAAAAGATGGTAAATTTAACCATTTAATAATCTCACCAAATTCCAAATCTGCATCTTGATCAGCTACTGGTCCATCAACGTCAACGTGAAACATATCACTAAATTCAGAAAAAAAAAATAAAAATAAAAATAAAAAAAATAAAAAAAATTTGCATTTATCCTCTGATGCTTTCTCTTAGGTTTTTATGAGACTCTTTTAGTTTACTTTGAAGACCATTTTCTCCCCTATCAATTTCGGATCAGGAAATCGATTGACCATGCTCATAACTGCCCACCTTAGTCTGCTGTAACTATCACACCAAAGCAGCACAACCAAAGAACCACATTCAAATGTCACATCGATGCTCTCAGTTCTCTCCACCAGCGTGATCCCAGTTCCATCCAGGCAGTGGAAGACACAGCTTGGTTTCCTCCTTAGACTCTTATGCTTGTCTAAACACATGCACTCAATTGCTACAATGCTCACACTCCAGCCACACAGGGATGGGCCACAAGGTCCATCAAACAATTTGGGATCCCAGTGGCCACACCATAATCAAATTCTCCACTACCACTCGGATATCTACACCGGCTCTATGAATCCACAAATAGATCAAAAAATCTCCTCTTCAGGCAAATATGCCTCTCTAACTGAAACAAAGACACCACTCCACACACACAAGCCGCTTTTCAATCATTCATGATGGCTCCTCTTCTGAAAATGGCCTGTGACTTCACAATCTCTGCAACACATAGATCACAACACGACTTTCCTCTACACAATGAGAGGTTTCCTCACACTTTTGGCAGCATCACATGGCTCTCACCAATCCCACGAAGATCACTTCACAGGAAGTTCCCCAACAACATCCACAATTGCTTCCTAAAGAACAAATACTCACATAGGTCCTCACACAACAGACTCTCAACAACACATAAAATTTGATAATGTCAATTCAGGATTTCCACAGTAGCCACCAGCCTACCACAGGAAGGCACCAAGCTGTGACTTGTTTGGCACCAGGCTATGACTGGTTTTGATGGGTTATGCCATCACTGTGTCTGATCTAACCTTTTTTTGCTGTGTAATAATGCCTCCATTGACCAATCTCCTCAGACTTGTGAAGGGTTCTTGGGATCTCGGATTTTGGCACAAGTGCATGGCCCTCTGCAGCCATGCAAATAACAGATACAATGCAGCTCTATCTCTATTAATAGTAGGAGATCAACAAAACACCAACATGCACCACTATCATTGTGGGCGGAGCCATCGATCTGTGCCAAAGAGAAATCACTCCATTCTATAAATCTTCATCCTCTGTTTCGATCATATTGGGGGTTGGAGGATGCAACCTTGTGCCTGCTACTTCGATGTTGCTCTCGCCTCCACTATGAGCTCCTTCAATTTCACGCATACTCCACCATGTAGGTAGCATGCATCAGATCCATAATAGGCATCATAGTAAATCCGTCCACAGGCAGCATGCAGTGACACCCTTCTGGACTCCTTACGCAGAGGTAGACATGACCTCCACATCCAGATGACACCTCTCTTTTAGCTTCCACTTCCTTGCTGCACAGATCTTGTAGTAGTGTTCCACATATTCTTCCAATGGCACTAGCAAATGGTTTCAATTCATAGTGAGAAGGACTGCACAGGTGTGCGCTTGGCCGAATAAAGTTGGCTTTGAGCCTCTCCATGCTTCCTCTTTACAATGTGCCAATTGAGAATGCTAAAGAAATTCTAAGGTTTTGTAGTGCCAATAGCTCGAGCAATGCAAGACCATGCACAATTTTTGACAGTAGAATCGAACAGATATCAAAACCGTTGTCTACCAAGCCATTTTACTAGATTGTTGAATGTTGAGACGTTAACATCACAACTATTAAAGAGCTACTGAAGTCTCACGAGCTTAAGAGATAAGTCACTCCACAAACTTCCCAAATCACTCCATGCTTTAGCAACACATAAAGCGAAATGCTGCCTTCGATTCGATCTGATCTGATACAGAGAGAGAGGGCTCCTCCTTTGTTTTCTCATGTGCTCCCTCCAAGATCTCTCACTCAGATCATTCTTTTTGCGGGAGTGGTGTACTCCAAATTGACAAAATGTTCAAGTGAACAGGCCGCTCACCATACGCAGCTCAGGATACGAATAAGAAGTCTCTCTCTTTGTCACAACGCTTGATCACATAGCTCTCTTGTGCTATAACCAACCACTTAGATTCACAATTACAATGCTACACTCTAACACACTAGCTTCAAATGGCATCCCACCACGCAAATGGCAACCCACCACGCAGCAAGGTCTCAATTTCCTGCACACTCCTCCAAGCTCAAGGTCGGAGAAACTTAAAACCACAGACTCACAAAGGTCTTTGCGAGTGTACACTAGATGTCTGTGACAATCGATAAATGAAAATACACAGAAGAGTTATTGTGGATTGACATGATTAGCCTTGCAATCCAAGCGATGATTTCACCTCAGTCACACTCTTCACTTAGTGTATAGGACCGACAACCCTGAAGCTCTAATACCATGATAAAATATGAATATATTACCTAAATGGCTCTCTAGGTGAGATACCTGGGGAGTGTACAAAAACTCATACACACACTATCTTACTTGAGTTAGATGAGCCTCAAATATATATGCTTTCACAATATTGGGTGGTTTGAACCACTCCCTATCAAATAGGATCTCAATCCTATTCTAAAGCAACAAACACTTAAACATAGAAAAGCTAACTTTCTCCATTAAATCTAACACTCCCCCCTTAATGGATAAAGGGTTCACTCAAATGACATATGATGCTTGCTGGTCTCAGTCTTAGCTATGCTTACAATGGTAAAAGGCAGAACTTTCATTTTTGTCTTCTTGCAGCAGAGACCATACTTATTCAATTATGGATGTGGCTTCATCTTCACTCTCTTTTCCATAAGAAAATGATTGAGCTTCGCCTCCTTTTTACATTTTCTTCTCCTTTGGAGGAACACATGACTCTGATCCTCCTCTTCGAGTATATACTAACATTCTTTGCATCTGGTGTTGCAGGTTCTTGGGATTCTTCAATTTCTTCTTCTTGTCTCTCAATATCTTCACAAAAAACAATGTTAGATTTATAAAGAGGACCACATTTACTTTTATCTTCCTACTCCTTCAGGAAAGCTTTCATTTCTCCATCTCTCCCTACTTCATCCCTCTCTGCTGAGATAGTTATGCCTTCAACCTCTTCACTAAGTTCCATTGCTGCAAGCATGTTTTGCATTTGATCTGTATGTGAGGATAGGCCTTCCTTCTCACCAAATAGTAGTTCATCAATAAGATGTTTTTCAATCATCGAATTGATGCACTCATCATGAGGTATATAAGTCTCATCAAACTTGATTTCTACATCAGGAAAACTTTCAGGTTCTACAATAATGGATGTGTTTTCATCATCAAAAGTTTCAGTTATAGACTCTCATTCATCACTCATCATTGCATATTTAGTTTCACAATCAAATATGGGATCATTTTCAAGATCAATATCCTCAGCATCATTTCCCTTATTCAAACAGTATTTCATTTCTAAAACATCCCATAAGAATTTTGCGTTAAGAACCTCTCCATATTCATATATTATGTTGAGTATGATGCTATCATCTCATGCAGATGTTATACGACTTAATGCTGATGCATCTCCACTATCCTTAATGACACCTTCAACATAATCTAGTAAATTTACCTTCCATAATACTGTTTTCATTTAATTTGCCCATATTTCATAATTCATACCTGAAAAAGATGGTAAATTTAACCATTTAATAATCTCACCAAATTCCAAATCTGCATCTTTATCAACTACTGGTCCATCAACGCCAACTTGAAACACGTCACTAAATTTAGCAAAACAATATTTTGCATTTCTCCTGTGATGCTTTCTCCTTAGTTTTCTACGAGACTCTTTCAATTTACTTTGAAGACCCATTTTCTCCCCTACCAATTTCAGATCTGGAAATTGATCCACCACACTCACTACTGCCCACTTCAGTCTGCTCTAATAGTCACATGAAAGCACCATAGTCAAATGTCACACAAATGCTCTTGGTTCTCTCCACCAACGTGATCCAAGTTTTCTCGAGGCAATGGAATACACAGCTCAACATCCCCCTCAGCTTCTTGTGCTTGCCTAAACACATGCACATAGCTCCTACAATGCTCACACTCCAGCCAAACATGGATGGGCCATAAGGTCAATCGAACAATGGGGGATCCCAACAACCACACCATAGTCAAATTCTCCACTAGCACTTCGATATATCTGTCGGCTCTATGGATCCATAGACATATCAAACAGTCTCCTCTCTAGGTAAATATGCCTCTGTAGTGGAATTCTGAACATAGACACCACTCCACACATACAAGATGATTTTTAATCATTCATGATGGTTGCTCTTCTGAAAATGGTCTGCGACTTTAGAACAACTGTGACACGCAGATCACAACATGGATTTCCTCGACATAATGAGAGATTTCTTCACACTGCTGGTAGCATCCCATGGCTCTCACCAACCCCACGTAGATCACTTCACATGCAGTTCGTCAACAACATCCACAACTGCTTCCTGATCAGCATATCCTCACACAAAAAACTCTCAATAGTAGATAAAATCTGATAATGTCAATTCAGGATTTCCGTAGTAGCCACCAGTCTCCCATGCAAAGGCACCAAGCTATGACTTATTTGGAACTAGGCTATGACCGGTTTGGATGGGTTATGCCATCACCGTGTCCAATCTAACCTTTCGTTGCTACACAATAATGCCTCCGCCAGCCGATCTCATCAGACTCGTGAGGATTCTTGGGATCTCAGATTCCGACACAAGTTTAAGGCATTCACACCACAACACTCATGGGTTAGCTGCTAGCCCTCTGTAGCCATGCAAACAACAGATCTAACATAGCTCTATCTACGTTAGTAGCAGCTCATCAACAAAACACCAACATGCACCACTGTCACTATGGGCAGACCCATCGATCTGTGCCAAAGAGAAATCACTCCATTCTATAAATCTCCCTCCTCTGTTTCGAGCAGATTGGGGATTAGAGGATGCAACCTTGTTCCTATTGCTTTGACACTGCTCTCACCTCCACTACATGCTCCTTCAATTTTGCGCAGACTCCACCAGACAGGTAGCACATAGCAGATCCAAAACATGCAGTATGGTAAATCCGTCGACAAGTAGCACATAGAAATGCCCTTCTAGCCTCCTTATGCAGAGGCAACCATGACCTCCACGTCTAGATGGCACCCCTCTTTCGGCCTCCATTTCCTCGTGGCATGAATTTTGCAATAGTGTTCCACGTCTTCTCCCAGCGGTAGTGGAAAATGGTTTCAGTTCACAGTGAGAGGGACTACACAGGTGCATGCATTTTTGAACAAAGTCAGCTTTGGGCCTCTCCATGCTTCATCTTTACGATGTGCCAGGTGAGAAGGTTAAAGAAATTATGAGGTTTTGCAGTTCCAATAGCTCGAGCAATGCAAGACCATCCACAATTTTCAGTAGTAAAATTGAACAGATATCAAAACAGTTGTCTACCAAGCCGTTTCGTTGGACTGCTGAATATCGAGGTGCCGAGATCACAACTATTAGAGAGCTACTCGAGTCTCACGAGCTCAAGAGATAAGTCACTCAGCAAACTTCCCATATCACTCCACGCTTCAGTAACACATAAAGCGATATGATGCCTTTGATCTGATCTTATCTGATATAGAGAGAGAGGTCTCCTCCTTTGTTTGCTCACATCCTCCCTGCAGGATCTCTCACTCATATCATTCTATTTGTGGGAGTGGCATACTCAAAATTGATAAAATGTTCAAGCGAATAGGCCACTCACCATACACAACTCAAGATACGAACAAGAAATCTCTCTCTTCGTCATAGCGCTCGACCACATAGCTCTCCTGTGCTCTAACCAACCATTTAGATTCACAATTACAATGCTGCATTCCAATGCATTAGCTTCAGATGATAACCCACCATGCAAAGGTCAGCCCACCATGTAGCAAGGTCTTAATTTCCTGCACTCTCCTCCGATTTGGTGACAATTCCCTACATGCTCCTCCAAGCTCAAGGTCAGCGCGACTTAGCACCACGGACTCGTGAAGGTCTTCACGGCTATACACTAGATATCTAAAACGATTGATAAAATGAAAATATGCAGAAGAGTTAATGTGGATCGGCACGATTAGCCTTCCAATCCAAGCGATGATTTCGCCTCATTCACACTCTTCACTCAACTTACACGAATGACAACCCTAAATCTCTGATACCATGATAAAATATGAATATATTACCTAAATGTCTCTCCAGGTGAGATACCTGGAGAGTGTACAAACACTCATACACACACTATATTACTTGAGTCAGATGAGCCTCAAATATATAGGCTTTCATAATATTGAGTGGTTTGAACCACTCCCTATCAAATATGATCTCAATGCTATTCTAATGCAACAAACACGTAAACATAGAAAAGCTAACTTTTTCCATTAATGCTAACACTCCCCCTTAATGGAAAAAGGGTTCACTCGAATGACATATGACACCTGCTAGTCTCAGTCTCAGTTAGGCTTACAATGGAAAAAGACAGAGCTTTCATTTTTGTCTTCTTGTAGCAGAGACCATACTTTTTCATTTGTGGATGATGCTTCATCTTCACTTTCTTTTCCATAAGAAAATGATGGAGCGTTGCCTCCTTTTTACGTTTTATCCCCCTTTAGAGGAACACATGAACTCTTATCCTCCTTTTCGAGTATATACTAACATTCTTTGCATTCGATGTTGCAGGTTCTTGGGATTTTTCAATTGCTTCTTCCTGTCTCTCAATATCTGCACAAACAACAATGTTAGATTTATAAAGAGGACCACATTTACTTTTATCTTCCTACTCCTTTAGGAGAGCTTTCATTTCTCCATCTCTCCCTACTTCATCCATCTCTGCTGACATAGTTATGCCTTCAACCTCTTCACTCAGTTTCGTTGCTGCAAGCATGTTCTACATTTGATCTGTATGTGAAGATAGGCCTCCTCACCAAACAATAATTCATCAAATTGGTCCACTCATCATGAGGTATATAAGTCTCATGAAACTTGATTTCTGCAATAGGAAAAGTTTCAGGTTATACAATATCAAAATTTTAAGTTATAGACACACATTCATCTCTCATCATTGGATCTTCAATTTCACAATCAAATATGGAATCATTTTCAAGAGAAATATATTCAGCATCATTGCCCTCATTCAAATAATATTTCATTTCTAAAACATCCCATAAGAATTTTGCACTAAGAACCTCTCCATATTCTTATATTATGCTGAGTATGATGTTATCATCTAATGCAGATGTTATAAGACTTAATGTTGATGCATCTCCGCTATCCTTAATAACATCTTCAACATAATCCAGTAAATTTACCTTCCATAATACTGTTTTCATTTCATTTGCTCATATTTCATAATTCATACCTGAAAAAGATGGTAAATTTAACCATTTAATATTCTCACCAAATTCCAAATCTACATCTTGATCAACTACTGGTCCATCACCGTCAACCTGAAACACATCACTAAATTCAAGAAAACAATATTTTGCATTCCTCTTGTGATGCTTTTTCCTTAGTTTTCTACGAGACTCTTTCAGTTTTCTTTGAAGACCCATTGTCTCCCCTATCAATTTTGGATTTGGAAATTGATCCACCACGCTCACTGTTGCCCACTTCAGTTTGCTCTAACAGCCACACCAAAGCACCACAGTCAAATGTCACACCAATTCTCTTTCCTCTCCCCACTAGTGTGATCCCAGTTCTGTCCAGGCAGTGGAAGACACAACTTGGCATCCCCCTCTACTTCCTGTGCTTATCTAAACACATGCGCTCAACTCCTACAATGCTCACACTCCAACCACATAGGAATAGGCCACAAGGTCAATCGAACAATGGGGGATCCCAACAGCCACACCACGGTCAAATTCTCCACTAGCACTGGAAAATCTCCACCAGCTCTATAGGTCCATAGATAGATCAAACATTCTCCTCTTTAGGCAAATACACATCTCTAGCCGATGTTTGAGTGCAGACACCACTCCACACGCACAAGCCACTTTTTAATCATTCATGATGGCTACTTTTCTAAAAATGGTCCGCAACTTCATAACAACTGCAACACATAGATCACAACATCACTTTCATCCACACAATGAGATATTTCCTCACACTGCTGGTAGCATCCCATGGCTCTCACCAGCCCCATGCAGATCACTTCACAGGCAGTGCCTGAACAACATCCACAACTTCCTGAACAACAGATCCTCACACAGGTCCTCACACAGCAGACCCTCAATAGTAGATAAAATATGATAATGTCAATTCTAGATTTCCACAGTAGCCACTAGTTTCCCACATGAAGGCACCAAACTGCGACTTGCTTCGCACCAGGCTATGAATTTTGATGGGTTATGCCATCATCGTGTCTGATCTAACCTTTTGTTGCTGTACAATAATGCCACCGCTAGCCAATCTCCTTAGACTGGTGAGGGCTTCTTGGGA
Source organism: Pinus taeda (assembly GCA_000404065.3). Taxonomy (NCBI): domain Eukaryota; kingdom Viridiplantae; phylum Streptophyta; class Pinopsida; order Pinales; family Pinaceae; genus Pinus; species Pinus taeda. Next base: position 108,491 of record APFE031689402.1, read on the forward strand.
TCGGATTCTGACACAAGTTTAGGGAATTCATACCACAATACTCATGGAGGGTTCACTTCTAGCCCTATGCAGCCACGCAAACAATTGATCCAACACAACTCTATCTCCGTTAATAGCAGCACATCAACAAAACACCAACATTCACCACCATCACTATGGGCAAAGCCATCGATCTGTGCCAAAGAGCAATCACTCTGTTCTATAAATCACCCTCCTCTGTTTCGAGTAGATTGGGGGTTGGAGGATGCAACCTTTTGACTACTGCTTCAACACTACTCTTGCCTCCACTACGGGCTCCTTCAATTCCATGCAGACTCCACCACATAGGTAGCATGTGGCAGATCTGGAACAAGTAGCATGGTAAAGTTATCGACAAGCTGCACGCGGCAATGCCCTTCTAGCCTCCTTACATAGAGGCAACCATGACCTCCACATCTATATGGCACCCCTCTTTTGTCTTCCACTTCCTCATGATGAAGATCCTACTGTAGTGTTCCATGTCTTCTCCCAGCGACAGTGGCAAATGGTTTCAACTCACAGTGAGAAGGACTGCACAGGTGCGCACTTGGCCAAACAAAGTAAGCTTCAGGCCTCTCCATGCTTCCTATTTACGATGTGCTAGTTGAGAAGGCTGAAGAAATTATGAGGTTTTGCAGCGCCAATAGATCGAGAAATGTAAGACCATCCACGATTTCCGGCAGTAAAATCAAACAGATGTCAAAACCGCTGTCTACCAAGCCGTTTCACTGGACTGTTGAATGTCGAGGTGCTCAGATCACAACTATTAGAGAGCTACTCGACTCTCATGAGATCAAGAGATAAGTCACTCCACAAACTTCCCAGATTGCTCCATGCTTCAGCAACACATAAAGCGAAATGTTGCCTTTGATCCGATCTGATCCGATACAGAGAGAGAGGGCTCCTCCTTTGTTTGCTCACGTGCTCCCTCCCAGATCTCTCACTCCTATCATTCTGTTTGCGAGAGTGGCGTCCTCCAAATCGATGGAATGTTCAACCGAATAGGACGCTCACCATACGCAACTCAGGATACGAACAGGAAATCTCTCTCTTCGTCACAAGCACTCGACCACACAGGTCTCCTGTGCTCTAACCAACCACTCAGATTCACAATCACAATGTTGCACTTCAACAAAGCAGCTTTAGATGGCAGACCACCACGCAGACGGAAGCTCACCACACAGCAAGGTCTCAATTTCCTGCACGCCCCTCCGAGCTCAAGGTTGGCGCGACTTAGCACCACAGACTCGCAAATCTCTTCGCCACTATACACCAAATATCTGTGATGATCGACAAAATGAAAATACGTGGAAGAATTATTCTGGATCGGCGTGATTAGCCTTTCAATCCGAGCAACGATTTTACCTCAGTCATGCTCTTCACTCAATGTATAGGACCGTCAACCCTGAAGCTCGGACACCATGATAAAATATGTATATATTTCTTAAATGTCTCTCCAGGTGAGATATTTGGAGAGGGTACAAACACTCATACACATATTATATTAAGTCAGATGAGTCTCAAATATATAAACTTTCACAATATCAGGTCGTTTGAACCATTCCTTATCAAATAAGATCTCAATTTTATTCTAACACTGAAACATAAAAAAACTTTCTCCATTAATGCTAAAAGTCTTTATATTTTTGAATTATTAAAAATTGTTAATTTAATCATTCACCAATCTAAAAACCAATAATATTTGAACTTAACATTTTGATGCACTAACAAATAAAATTATGAAGAATTAAAGCATGTACATGTTATTTCCTTTTTAAAGCAACCAAATAAATGCACATGAATGAAATTGCATTTTCTTAAAACAAATATTTCTAAAACAAAGAAATAAATGCAAATAGAAAAAATTCGAAAAAAAATATTTATAAGAATTAAAATACAAGTATATGACTAGACTACGTATATATAACTAAAAGTTAAAATGAATAGTTTAAATTCAATTTTAACTAGTATTTAATATTTCCCAAAAGTAGAAATTTCTCTAGATCTAGTGACGCTCTTGTCTTGAAAGCCTCCCATGCAAAAGCTGAATCCTAAAATAGAAATGCCAAAATGGAAGCCAACCAGGAAAAGGAAATGTCAAACTAAGAGCTAATCATATCCAAATCATTGAAATTGTATTAATATTTGCCAAAAGTAGATATTAGTCCAAACCCAGTGACCCTCTGACCCTCTGGTGTTGAAAGGCTCCCATGCAAAAGCGGAAGCCTAAAATAGAAAAGCAAAACTTGAAACCAACCAGAAAAAGGATTGCCAAACTAAGGTCATCATTTCTGAATGATTGAAATTGTATTAATATTTTCTAAAATTAGAAATTGCTCCAGATCCAGTGACCCTTGTGGTGTTGAGATGCTCCCTCCTGAATTTTTTTCCCATTCTCTTTGTATTTCACTAAAGGTGTACCATGACGGTTTTCGTAGTGGGTCAAGTTCAAAGGACCATATTAAAATTTTACTTACCAACCGTGATTAAATTTGAGGGGATGGTGTTAATTTCAATTAGAAGAGCATATATTCATGTAGAATTTTCATAAAAAAAAATTGCATTTTAATTGACAATAGTATATTATTTTTACATTTCATTTTTAGAAAGAAAAAATCAGCAATATTTACGTTAATAGAATGTTGTTACATATAATAGAGTTTTGAAAATATACCCTATTACTAATAGATTTCACATCCCATAATATTTTGTCTCTCTTATAAGTCTAAAATAGCAACAAAAACTAAACATATAGACATTACTACATCTTAATGAGATTGACATAAGAACATAAATATGACAAAACAAAAATACTTATATTGGAAATATATGAAAAATCTCATTGGTAAGTGATTTTTTTAATGGTTTTCCTCTCAGATAAAATCCCACTATAAGTTCGAAAGAAACCAAGACATGGTCAAAGATAAGACTACTTCTACAACCAAGATTGTTATTCAAATCCTAGCCATTGCACAAATTATTTCATGCCAGAAACTTGTTTTAAGTTTTCATCATCCTCGTTTTATGGATATACAAAGATGCACAACTTGGGCATTCTTTGAAGGGGGGACAAAGGACCCCTCTATAGGAGTCTATGGAATTGTTAATCTTTCTCTACAAATATTGGTTATGTTTCAAACAATTACGCTGGATTTTTTTTCATAAATTATTACTTCAAAATTCTACCTCAATCTCCTCTATTTATGTCCATGAGGGCTCTCAAAATGTCATTAACTAGATAAAAGGAACTACAAAAAATGACAATTATATTTTCTCTCCAGTTTTTTAAAAAATACAATAGCAAATTCTTCACTTTACTTAGATTTCCTTTGATCACCTTTACAAGCATTATAATACAGAAGTAGATGCCCTTGTAGAAGACTAGCTTTGATTTGAACGAAGGCACATTTGAAATCACAAAAACTAAAGAAAGCTAGCAACAAAAATATTTTCTTAACGATTGGGTCTAAGAAATTATTTGGAATCACATGATTGTTTATTGATGTATCTCTTTTCTCCATTTTTTTAAAACTTTTTGTAATGATATTTTGAGATGTATATTAGAATCTCTAAGTGGATGAATAATTGTAAATTTTATAAAAGGTGGACAACTACTATATTCTTGTCACCAAGAGAATAAATTAGGACAAAAGAATTATTGATGAAATTCAATGGCTGCAGAATGCCATGTGCATATACAATTTGGGCATATAAAATATGTAATTTTGTTTTGGAGAAATTTGGAGAAAAATGTTGTGATACCCCTACAAATATAGAGTTAAAATAAATAAATAAATAAGTACGACCATAAAAATGTTTACACTGATTTTAATGAAAATATAAAATATAATTTTTATACCCAAATGTTAAATACTACGTATATATTTTATATGTTAAATGCTACATATATTTTATATTTTAAAAACTAAGTTAGTTAGCTTCGAAGACTCCCGAGTGATTTGAATAAAAATTTACATATTAAAAACTAGTTTAAGATGGTGAAAGATAAATGAGTAACATGTATGAAAGCATTAGTATAGTTTCTCTTAACCCCATAATTACAAAATGGCACTCTCCTAGTTTTAATTACCAATACAAGTCTCATAATAAGCACTATAAAGGCACATAACACAATCAAATATTTTTCTGAATGTTTCATCATTCACATTTAAGGTTTCATTCCAAAATTTCAAGAGGTGCCTCCTCTATAATCTAAATATTATGAGAAGAGAACTCAATATGTAGAAAGCAAACCCATAAAACCTTTTGTAAACCACATTTTATACTTATATAGCCCTACAATCCCCCAGAGAAAATAATTGTAAATTTTCTCACATTGATTGGGTGGGAGCTTTCTTTCTTTTGCAAGGGATTCAAAACCCAATATTGTGATGATCCAAAACCTCCAATGACAGGGGCATCTACTCTGGTATATAGAATTACTCTAAATGGGAAGAACATGAATAAGAGATTTATTGGAAGGTTGTGCATTAAAGCAGTAACTAGGAGAGATGTGCATCTACCTACAGAAAACCAAATGAGTAGACATTATAACCTTCGAAATGATCGATAACTTTGAACACAACATCAAAAAAATGACCATGGAAAGAGGTCACTCTTAGAAACACTAAGGCAATGGGGTCACTCACTTATTTCCAAGAAGAAATACCAGAAGGTAAAGTGAAGGACAGTTGGTGGAAATTCAATGTAGGTAGTTACTTTAATGTCGTGATAGAGGAGCCAAAAGGTGGAGGTAAGAAAACTGATCACTATTTAGTGGTAATGCAACAACCTCTAGGCTCCATTATGTTTTATTTATTGCTACAACAACATCCTATCATCTGCATAGTAGTGTACACTAGACTCTAGAGTCTAAATTTTTCAGAGAACAAGGTGGACCAGAATAGGAAGTAATAGGGCTTGGGGCCAATGATACCATCAAGAGAGGGAAGATCCCTCACAAGCATGGGAACATGATTGTAGAAACCCCCGTGGTCATTGTATGTAATAATGAACAACATCTTGTTCCACTAGGGACTCGATCTTAGAACCTCGTACACTTATTTCAGAAACGTCTACCCTACAACAACATCATGGGCAAGATGGTCATCGTTTCTAGGCAAAATCTTGAGATCAAAGTAACATTTCTTGATCACCAGATAATTGGGCAGCTTCCCTTTTTTGGTGTCGAATTTGAAGTGGAAATTGTATTGGTGAAACATGATGATATACTTGAGCTTTCTAAGATTTTTGTATAATAGAGTGTTCGGAGGATATTAATAATAAATATTGAATTCAAGTCCAAATTTGATTATGGATTCGAAGATAGTCGTTTGAGGATATCCCTCAATAAGATTTAATGTATCATTGTTGGTGGCTCTATGGTAAGTTGTAGAATGAATGTAGAGTTTGCTGGGTTGTGTCGTGTTCGGCATAGAAGAAAACCACCTGTCAATGAGTGTGTATTCACTTACAAGAGCTTCATAAACAATGAGTGCTTGAGGTTTGAATCCATTCATGATGGTATGAGACATATTATTTTGAATACTCTCGACCTATTGGGCAAATATGTTCATTTGAGGAGGATCAACAGAGGTGTCGGTGGAATTTCCAAAAACTTGTTCTCTATTGGTTTGATATGAATGACTAGGATCTAGATTGACATATTAAACTTTATTTTGGAAAAGTGTTTTATCCGAGTTTGGATCTGTTTTGGAGATGGGGTTCCATTCCTCCCCTATCACATTATTTATCTCTCGATTCATCTCCTTCATCCATCCCATAATGTGGTCGAATGATTGATTCTCTTGGATAAGCACCATTATTGTTTTTATTGGTCCAAGTATTTCCATGTTCTATCCTCTAGCTACAATCTACAAGATCGTATGTAAAAATAAAATACTGTAGATTTCAGTATGAAACTCTAGCAATGCTCACTTATTCATTTGTGAAACAAGTCTAAATGCACACTTGTTTATAGGTATGTTGTCGAACAACCCATATGCATATATATGCGAAGAATATTCATCCCTTTTGGATAGACCATTGTTGTTTGTTTTTTCCATGTTCAATTGGGCCACATGCGGGTGGTTGCATCTTGCAGATACATGTATAGAACATGTGATGCTTGATGTATTCCATTCAAAGTGTTTTGAACTAAATTATACTTTTAGTTATAGTTGGTTACATGATAAGAATGGCAGGTCTGACAGGGCTTATGTAATTTAAATTTTCAGAAATGTGCAGCAGACCTATAGCCCTTCATAAGGAATTTTAAAATATTATTTAATATTTTTAAAAACTTGTGGAAATCAATTTTTTTTTTTTACATGTAACTTTAGCTTGGCACTTCTCTGATGTGATAGAGGCCTTTTGATGGGTTGTGATGTGTTCAATTTTGAATATTGGGTACCAACCTCCCCCCTTTTCCCTCTTTCTTGCATAGATTGAGGATTTTCGACATACATTAAGTTAATAAAGTGGTTTCTCTTAGATGATAATATCCAGGTCTTCCAGAACATATGTATTGACTATGTGATGAGCTAAGTATTGGGGGTTTTCGTAGTGCATTATATTAGATAACAGTTTTTGGGATTCAACTGCATTAAGTAAGTCATTCATCTATGACCATTTCCATGAGAGGTAGTCATAACTGAATAATTTCTCATGACTTTTGAATAGTGGAAGAAGGAAACAAAATCACTTCAAATAAGAAAAAATATAGGTAAGCTGCCAATAACAATGAGCACACCTATTCTACTTTTGCTAAAAAGGAAAGGGAATCTCTTCTATTTGAAAAAAATGTAAAATATAATAACAACTAAGAAAATATAATATATCTTGTTGGAAAGGAAATGACATTAAAGAAAATATATTCTATTTTGTAGGAAAGGAAAATTCCTATATTACTTTTTCAAGAAGGAAATCGCACTTTTCATAAAATAAATTGCGGAAAGGAAATATAGACTAATTGTAGAAATCGTCATTCAAGAAGAAAGTGATGTAAGATATATATGGTGACCAAACCAAGCCTCAGCTAAACCAAAGTGGTCTCGGATCATTCCTAGGCTATGAATCTACTTTTACCATGAATTTGGAGTGAATTTGGGCAAGGAAGATCTTGAAAGCAAACTACTACATGATTGCTACAAGATGTTTGTCTCTCGAGTTAGCTTGCCAAAATGCCAAGAAAAAAAATTAAAAAAAGATGGGGTAAATTTTTATATTGATTGGGATGTAATAGGACTCTAATCCAAGTGGAATCACTTGAAAATACGCTTGTTAACATGTGATAAAAAATTATAGAAGAAAATTACCTCTAAAAACCAGAAATTTTAGAACTAGTGAGCTAGTTAACCTACCAAATCCCTAACCTAATCAAGTGAAAATGCTATGGGGTAAATTTTATTATTAAGTAGTATGTTTTTAGGACTTAATCCAAGTGGATTCACTCAAAAATAGCTTCATTAACATGTGCTAAAAATTAGTAGAAAATTATTATTATTTTGCTACAGGATTATTGGGAATGACTGTTTATCTACTTTCTTAACCAAACAAAAGCTCCTACTAGGTCTATGAATCCATTTTATTAATTTTTATGGTCTTATGATCATTATGGAGTGCCTAGGGTGGTCAATAGTGTTTTAGGGAAAATCAAAATGCTTTTGGAGGCTTTTTTCATAGTGCTACATGATCGGGACAAAGTGCTACAAGATTGTCCTGCTTTGCTACAGGATTGAATCCATGAACATTATGATGGTGGAAAAGGGGATCTTAAGGTAGGGAAAGGTATTTAAATATAAAGGAAGATTAGATAAGACCTTTTCCAAGCCTAGTACCCTTCATGGGTCCATCTTACACAAAAACCAATGCACATAGTGGCGTTCAATAACCCAGATATGTGCTCTTGGTGAAAAAGTCTTTGAGGGGGGGTATTGAGGTTCAATAAATGGATATAGTGGTGGGATGAGGAGTTTTAATGATAATTCCAACCCTACAGATCAACAGTAGCACATAGACACCACACTAAGTTACTATGTTTCGCTAAACAATTAAAGAATGTTATCAATGTGAATTGTATAAAATTGAGATGACAGAAAAATAATGAGTTGAATTTTGTTGGAAATCTAACTATTGCATTGAAAGGAAACCTAACTAGTGATACAAATAATTCCTACAACCACTATAGGTTATACTTCATGTTTTCATTGAGAAAACTACTAAAATAATTACTAGTTTGCAGAAAATAGAGATGCAAGAAAAATGACTAATGTAAGGTCTAACTAATGCAAAGGAAAGTAACACAACATCTCCTACCATACTTCCCACAAGAGTGGTGACTGGTAGAACTTCAGAAGAAATTTTATCATAAACAAGTTCTGCTAAAAAAAAGGAAATACTTCTAGGAAAGGAAATGCATGAGTAAAATACAAAAAAGAGAGAAACTACAGCCTCTGGGTTGGGCCCTAACCCAAGAGGACTCAACCCTCTAAATATGGATCAGACTAAAAATAAGATGGTTTTCATTCACTGTGAAAATAGTTCATACATAAGAAAATACTAGGTAAAGAAGCATGTTACTCCTCAAAGTCTATTCTCCAAAAATTCGAACCGCTATTGGGATGCTAGGCCACTTTATTTATAAAAAAAATTTTGAGGAGAAGCCTCCTTGAAGAGGGAGACCGCTTTCGTCCAAAACTCCTAGAAATTTGGATATGGTTCCCCACTGGAGGAATCTTTACTAAATATTGAAATCTGGCCTCACTTGTAGCAGGGAACACATCCATAGATTTTATCAATCAGTGGAGCCCCAGAACCTGTTAATGATTTTATGATATTTATTCATTTTTTGGTCCTCCTATGGCATCCCGTGGTAGAGAGAAAGTACCTAAATTATCTCATCTTAAAAATCTTTTGAATATACCTAATATTTTTATAAGATTATAAAAAAAAAAATAATATTAAGCACATAATATGAATTTATCTCTAAACCTTCCTAAAAACATATTAAAGCTAAAAAATAATTATTAAGTGTAGAAGGAGAGATCCAATATAGCCGTTATGTGCCTAAGAAAGGTTAAATGGACCTTAATTTGTGTATAATTTGGAGGTCCATCATACCCCCTACTGAAACTATTGTTCATCCTGTTGACCATAAGAAGTTGGAACTAAAGGATAAGCTTAGAAAGATCAAGATGGAGAAGGGCGACTCTATATCGAAATACTTGACCAAGTTCACCCAATGTCGGGATGAGCTTGGAAGTGTCGGTGTTATAGTTGTTGAAGACAATATGGTGAGCCTAGCACTTCTAGGCCTTCCCAAGAGTTGATAAAACTAATAGGACTCAGTTAATGGGAGGGAGAAGATACCAGAGTGGGAGCGATTGTGGTTTGAATTGGTACAAGAAGAGGTTCAGTGGAACACTAGAGATGGGACTGCATCCAAAGAAGTGGAAGAGGAATTTGCATTAGTCATAAAAGAAAATAAAGCCAAGGGAAAGAAGTCCCAAGGCAAGGATGGTAGCAAGAATAAGGACTTGTCAAGCATCAAGTGTTTTCACTATCATGAGTTCGAACACTATGCCACAAAATGCCCACAGAATAAAGCAAGAAAGAAGGAGTTTGTAGTAGCAATAGTAGGTGAAGCTTTAGCTTCACAATTCAAACTTGATTTCACTCTCATTACATGCATGGAAATAAATGTAATGGAAATCAAGTGGTATCTGGACAATGGTACCTCATTCCATAAAATGGGGAATATATATCTCTTTAGTGACTTGGAGGAGAAATACCTCAAGAAGGACATAGAGTTTGGAGTTGATGGGAGGTATAGTGTGACCAGAATTCATACAGTTAACTTTTAGAGGGAGTTTGTCTGCCCTCTCAGACTCACAGATGTGATGTATGTTCTATGACTAAATAAGAATCTTTTTTTCATCGCGGTATTAGAAGATCGTGGCTACGATGTGAGTTTTAGCAAAGGAAAGGTTTTCCTTAGACACATCGCCATGGGACAAGTGAAATAGATTGGTGTGTGAGTCAAGAACATGTATACACTTAAGGTATAAGATGCATGCAAAGGCTTGAGGAGGAATGCAAAGGTTAGAGACTTGGTGGTTGAGAGGGAGTATGAATTATCTCTCAACATGCAGCCTTAGAAGTAGCCTCAACAAGTTGTGGAGCAACCACAATTGAAGAAGAAGAGAGTAGATCGAGTGGAGACATCCACTCAAGCAAAGACCTCAAGTAGGGGTAAATTTTGAGTCGAGTGAGCAGAAGGAGCACATGCAACCATACATCTAGGTGTGACGTGGGGCAATATGAAGTCATAGTCCCAAGAGTGCAGACATTTGGGTAGGTTCCATTGAGTTGTTCTTTGTTTCATGGATCAATACCTTGCTGCAAGGGCCCACAATATTTAGTAGCAGGAGGATCAGTGCCAGTCAGATACTTAAGAGTGTAGAGAAGTGTTGACAGTAGAGTAGGAGGCTCAGTAGCAGAGTCAACAACAACATATTTTTTCTTAGTAGATAGTTGCAGACACAAGTGATTCAATTTATTTTGTTTGGATGTTTTTTTGTTGTAGATGTTGTAGTGGCAGTGACAACATTGACAAGAGTTACATGTAGAAAATTCTAAAGGTACTGGATCAAGATAGAGTTGAGTTCCTTTCTTGTCGAGAGGGAGTGTTGAAAATAACAATAATAACTGTTCAAAATAGCATCAAGAAAGAAAATCCTAAGTTAATTTGTCCTTGTATTAAATTAGGAATTAAATTGTAATTCCACATCTCATGACAACTTGTAATAGTTAACTAAGTTAATTTGACTTAGTTGGCTCAGTTAATGTTTGTTGGGAATCTATCTGGAGTCATGTAGAGTGGTTACTAAATTTTAGGGGAATAGGTTGAGTTATTATGATTTGTAATCATTTAATTTAGTGTAACTAAGTTAAATTCAGTTAAACTAGTTCCAATTTATGGAGGAATTAGTTGGAGATCCAGTAGTGGGGTGTAGCCAGCATTTCTCAACTAGTAAACTAAATATTCATTCATAAATAACTCATGCATGTCAGATGAGAGAAAGACTCAGTTGAGATTGGAGTTCAGGGACATTGTACTATCAGTTGTAAAATCATATAAATTAAATAGATGGTGCATGCAATCAGAAGAAGGCCTAAAATAAATTGTTCCTTAATTAGAAAACTCACTAAGTTTACCCATTAAAATTTCCTTTAAAAGGAGGAATGAAGGCAAAAGTTTAATCATATTTTTGGTGAGCACGAGTTGGTGATACCAAGTAATAGGAAGCAAAAGTTTGTGCATGGAGCTTGTGAGATAAATGTGTGCCAAGTGAATCTTGTGCATAGGTTGGTAGTGAGATAGATAGAGATAGTCCAGAGATTGCTCATGCTTGAGCAAAGCATTCTAATCTTCTAATATTTTTTTTATTAATGCAATACATAGATAGCAATGGTTTTTAGCTGTGGCTTGATCTAGATTTAAATAGGAGCATAACAAATTATAGATATGACCATAAATATAGAGATGCAATATAAATAATACTTCATTTCATTGATGTAAAATACTGAAATATGCTTACAAATAACAATTGAAATAAAATAACTCTGGTGATGGTAGCTTATCTTTGAGAAGATATGTGGTGGCTACATGCCTCTCAATTGTCTTACAATGAGGCTCGAAGAACTTTTTATTGTGGAGATACAATGGAAAACTCTAAACATCCAAAAACCTAACCCTAGGAGATGAAGTTGCAAACTATGGGCCTCGTTTTAGGTAAATTGGTACATCAACTTCCCGGGGTCGTAACTTTGACATATGATCTCTGTTTGACATGCACAATATCTTGTTAGAAAGATCTATCTGAGGAATATAACTTTTGGGTGAGAAAAATTAGCCCATGGACCCATGTTGCTCCCAGTTTTCCCAAAAAGCGTCATTTAGGGCCTCAAAACAGCTTTGAAAGTTTAGGACCCGAAAAATGCCAAAAATAGTAAATTGTGCTACAAATAAGGAAACTGAAAAACTGAAAGAAATAATGGTGGAGGTCCAAGTGGAATAGGTAGGTGGCCACCAATATCCACCTGGATCATTCCTCCCCCTTACGAAGAAATGGTCCCCATTGCATTGAGTTCCTCCATGAGATGAGGAAACTTCTGTTGAACTTGGTCCCTAGTGAGCCACTTGCCCTGGTGAAGGAGTTGGCCTACTTTGAAAACTCGATATAGTTGGATCCTTTGTTGTCAAGTGTTCATGATATCCATGTCCATGATCTGATCAGTTGTGGCCTGTTCCATGCAATATGGATTTAACTCTATAGGTGTGAGTTCTTCTACAATGTCTAATGTGTTTAGCAATGGTGGGAAGTATGGTCGAAGGTTGTCCACATTGAACACTGGGTGTAGGCCAAGGAATGGGGGAATGCTGAGCTCAAATGAATTGTCTCCCATAGCTTTGGTAATGGTGTAGGGACAATATCAGAGTGGTCTGAGTTTGCAATAGGCTCTAGTAAGGCGTTCCTTTTGCAAATGCAACCAAACTTTGTCGCCCACCTGAAACTTATGTGGAACTCGATGTTGATCATGTCGGTGCTTGTACTTGGAATTTGATTTCTCTAGAATGCCATGTACTCACTGGTAGATATGTTGGATGTGCTCAATGAATTTTTTTGTCTTATCGGTTTCAGACTAGACATGAGCTGAATATGCCTGAGTACCTACAAATGGCATGACGACATAAATGGGACATAGTGGCTAGAATCCCAAGTGCACCTGAAGGGGGCTATGGCCAATCAAGCTGTGGAGAGCCCAGTTATAGATATGTTGGACATAGGGGAGGCTCTCATCCCATGTTCGTGGATTCTTTGAGTTGTACATGCATAGAATGTGGATGATCATCCTGTTGACGACCTCTGTCTGGCCATCAGTTTGGGGATGGAAAGTTGTGGACTTACTGAGCTTAGCGTCTAGCATTGACCAGACACTGGGCCAAAATTCACTAAGGAATCTGCTGTCCCAATCTAAGATGATAGATTGTGGTATCTCAAACTGTACCCACACTCATTCAAAGAAGATTTTAGCAGTGGATTATGCTGTGATATTCTTCTTGCAGGTTTCCATAATGGCCATCTTCGAGAATCTATTAATGACCATAAAAACATAGTCATTTCCATTCTTAGTAGAAGGAAGGCCTGATATGTAATCCATGGAGATGGATTCCCAAGGTAAACTAGGGGTAGGAAGTGGATTATAGAGGCCTTGATTCTTGATGGCTGGTTTGGTAATGGCGCAGGTAGTCAGGATCTAACATACCTCTCGACATCCTGTCGAAGATTCAGCCAATATAAATAATTCTACAGTACATCCACCATTTTCTTGACCATGAAATGATCAACAACTTGACTATAGTGCGCTTCCAAAATAATCTTGGCATGGTCGCTTGAAGGAACACAAGGGTGACCCAGGTAGCATAATAGTGCATCCTAAAGGTGAAAATCTGGAACATGCTGACCCTCCAAGAGCATCTAGTATGTGTGGCCCAATTCTGGGTCATTTTTGTAGAGAGGGGGACAATCATAAGTCTCATGCCCACAATAGTTGAGCATGGTGGTTAATGCCATGATCAGTGGCTGGTTGAGGCAATCTGCAACATTATTGGTGCTGCCCTTCTTATACTTGATATTCAAATGGAATTGTTGCAGGTATATGGACCACTTATAATGGCAATCATTCTGCAACCTCCCATGCATTTGTATGAACTACAAGGGTCGGTGGTCTATGTGGATGATCGTTTTCTTCTGCAAAATGTAATGCTTCAATTGTCAACAGGCCTACACAATGGAATACATCTCTTTGTCATAAGTGGGATAATTTCAAACTCTGTTTGAAAGTTCCTCACTATGATATGCCATTGGATGCCCATTTTGAGTAAGGACTGTCCCCAATAGCATAGTTAGAGGGATTTGTCTCGACCTCAAATGGCTGTTGCAAGTCTGGTAATGTGAGCATTGGTTCTAAGTAGAGGCAATGTTTCAAATTTTTGAATGCCTTCTATTGAGATTCATACCAAATGTTATGAAACTAGCTCAAGAAAAGATAGAAAAGATAGATCAACGCCTTAGAATTTAGCCTCTTCGAGGGGGCAACCTCCTTTACATTACATAAATGAACAATTCTT